>JAGKTI010004621.1:27899-49469 GCA_018397915.1 Birgus latro | reverse complement strand
AGTCCCGACTGCTTTTATACCCAACCCACCCTCAGAACTCGACCGATTTTCAACTTGTCTTTTTTTGGCTCAAACATCCACTTTTGGCGAGAAACATCGAAAATTCATAAAGAAATCGCCCTCCTGAGCTTATAAATGTTGCTACAGGTGACAGTCAGCCTAACCTTTTCATTCTCCCGCAGGGTACCTGGCTTAAAAAAAAATGAACTATGGAAGGGTTAACTAATTCCAGCCACTTTAAATTACGTATTTATTTATTTATTTGGTATGAATTTATGTGTAGTACAAGACTATATTGGTTTTCACACAATAATATAGGCGATACAAGCATTGTTCACTCACCAAAAACACCAACATATGGCACCTTCCTTTACGACATTACCACCTATCACTTCTGTTTGTTTCTTCTTCTAGCTTCTTTATTTCTTTGTCCTCCACCTCAGGAATCACATTCACTGTGAATTTCGTCACTGGAGAGACCGTGGCGCAACATGTCTTTACTGGCTAGGTTACTGCTTACAGGTGAATTGCCAAATGTGGAGGGAGGGGGGAGGGGGGAGAGGAGTCAGGTGGGGCCAGGTAGTATCCCCGCTTGACAACAGGTAGAGGAAGGTCTCCCACATATGCCTACCAAAAATAACCCGTGAATCTTGAAAAATGTACAAACGATGGGCCTTGCAAGTGACTGACGTACGATGCACGTTGGTGGGTCCGAGCGTGAAAAAAAGTGGTGACGTGCATCATACGTCGGGGGGACTGGGCGGGTTAATACATAGAAATGGCATCATGCTACCTCATAAGGAATCCCCATATTAGGGTTGGTCATGGTACAACTATTGTTTTCTATGAAGTGGAAACTATGACAAGTGCTACGTAGAATCAGCAAATTAATTCCCACCAGTTGCTAGAAGCTGTCGGGAAAACAAAATCTGAGATGGGAGATAAGATCTGTTACAATGTAAAAGTTTCAGCTTGGGTTTTAACCCTGCATACAGTAACTATGACGAAAGATTACTGACAGACTATACTTGTGGCTAAATGTTCGCTACATAAGATTGATGACTGTTATGCTAATTACCAACCTTGTAGCTACCACATTTCACCCTCATGTTAGTAACTTCCAGCATAGATGGTAGCCATCCATCTATTACCTAATTCAGCAATTATTATCATGTATACCTTTCCTCTCTTCCATCCTTCCTCACCTGTCTTTCTTTCCTTCATTCTTTCCTCTTTCTTCTGCCTACGGGTGACTTTACACTCCCTCCTCTGTCTTTCTTTCCTACATTTTTTCCTCTTCCTTCTGCCTATGGGTGACTCTACACTGAGTGACAAGCCAAATGGTTTCCTGTACACTAGGAAACCATTTACTACAATGAGTAATAACCATATGACCAAATTATGGTGCCTGGCAGTTTAGTGGATAATTAAGGTGCTCCAATTGGATTGAGCATGTGTAAGTTTATATCCAAGGGATGGCTGGGATTTACTGCTCACGTAATGCCACTCAGGGATGAGTGAGGCTGGTCATTCTCATCTTAAATGTCAGGACCAACCTGCCTAGCCCCTGGGTTCCTATGCTCCTCTATGGGGTGACACAGGGTTGGATAATGGAATGGATGGAAATAATTATGCTACATTCTGTCTTTTCCTTTAAGTGTTTAACCTTTCATTTATTATTATTATTGTTATTACTATGGGTATGTGTTAGCACTCAACTTCCACTCACTCAATGTAGTGCTGCCTCCCATTCCTTCTCTCTCTCTCTTTTTCTCTCCAGGTGACTCTACACTCAATGACAAACCAAATGGTTTCCTGTTGCCCAGGAATCTGTTTACAGTACTGGGTCATAACCATATAACCAAATGATGCCTGGTGGATTAGTGGATGAAGGCACTCCAACCAGATGGAACCTGTATGGGTTTCCTCCTGAAGGATGATTAGAGATTTTTGCTCAAGTAATATCACTTGAGGCAAGTGGGGCTGGTCACCTCTGCTTTATATGTCAGGACCAAGTAGCCTAGCCACCGGCCTCCAATGATTCTGTTTATTTGTGGGTAACTGGGATTAAATGAAGAATCAAAAAATTAAAAAAATAATACTCTATCTATTTGCCAGATGCCTCAATCCCGCATGGGGTGGCCACAAACAAATCACCTCCATGTCGCTCTGTCCCCCACCATTTCACTGCCCTGCTCCCAGCTCACACCCTCCTCTCTCATATACCTCTCAACTCCATCCCTCCACCTCATCCTTGGCCTCCCCCTCCCTCTCCCCCCCTCCACCTCACTCACATACACTCTGCTCATCAGTCTCTCAATCTCCATCCTCTCCACATGCCCAAACCACCTTAACGTGTTTCTCCTAACACTTCCTATCACATCCACATCCACACCACAACGCTCCTTCACTTCCTCATTTGTTAGTGTGTCTCTCCATGTGACTCCACATCTATCTATATATCTATTGCCAGACACCATAATTCCGTAAGGTGTGGCCATTTAACTTTCAGTTATTTATTTTACGGGGAGGGGCACTAACCCTCCACCAACCCACTTGCTGACAAGTAGGGAGCACGTATGGTTTGGTTATATGGTTACCACCCAGTGTTGTAAATGGTTTTTTGGCTTACAGGAAACCATTTGGCTTATCACTCAATGTAATGCCAACTGTAGAGGAAAGAAAAGCAGTAAAAAGTGACAGGAAATATAGGAGAAATAGGAAGAAAGGAGGGCAGGCACAGAAAAAGAATGATAAAGGCTAAGGAAGAAGTAGGCAGCACTACATCAAGTGAGTGGATGATGGTCACCACCACCTACCACTCCACATGCTCCTCTCAAATAACTCATTTCCACTACTCTCACTCTTGACTTCTGTCCCTCCAACAGGGTCCAAGCTTCACTTCCATATGTTAGAGTTGGTATCAGAATACTGTCAGGTAGCAACTTTTTCACTTCCATGCTCATTTCCTTGTTTCTTATCACTGCTTTCAAGGAGCCAGCAACCTTTCTTCCCTGCTGCACCCTTTCAAGCACTTCACCATCCAGACTTCCATCCTTACTCATCACACTACCCAAGTACTTAAATGCACTCACATTCTCCATATCCTCCCCATTCAATCTCACTGTTCATTCACTGACTTCACTTCTATCAAAGACCATCACTTTACTCTTCCCAACTTTCACCTTTAGATTCCGCTTCTTACACACTCTCCCAAACTCATCTACCAAGCCTTGCAGCTCACCTTCGTCTTCACTCAACAACACAGTATCATCTGCAAACAACAGTTCAGGGAGTTTCCAAACACTGCCATCTCTCACTAGGGCCACTGCAACATCCACTGCCTGACCTTGTATCTCTTTTATAACCCCACCCATATACAGATTCAACAACCATGGAGACATGACATGACCTTCAATCCAACCTTTAAATGGAAAAATTCACAGTTTGCCATCCATACGTACTGCGGCCTTAGCACCCTCATACATACTCTTCACTGCCTTCAACAACTTCCCATCTTTTTATATTTTTTTAATGCAAGGAAGAAGGAACCAAAGGCCACAGAGCTGCATACTGTTCCTTCCAAGAAAAAGCAAAAACAATACAAAAGAGAGCCAATTTCAAGATCCATTAATTTCGAGATGCCTGGACACACTGCGTTTGAAAGACTGGAGATCATAGGAAGTAGGAAATACAGACAGAGGAGGACAGTTCCAGAGTTGACCAGTTGCATAAATGAAGGACTGGGAGTAACGGTTTACTCTTACATTAGAGAGTTGGACAGAAAAGGGATGAGAGTTTGTTGCTAGACGGGTACTACGTGCCCGTCGTAGAGGTGGAGGGATGCAAGCAGACAGTTCAGAGGAACAGTGACCATTCAAGTAGTGATAGAAGAGAGATAAAGATGCAACAGTGCAGTGAAGAGACAAAGGTTGAAGGGAATCAGTAAGAGGAGGACAGTTAATGAGACGAAAAGCCTTTGACTCCACCCTATTGAGAAGAGCTGCATGTGGGGAGCCTCCCCACACATGAGAGATGTACTCCATACACGGGCGAATAAAACCCGTGTACAAGGTCAACAACTGTGCAGGGGAAAAGAAAGTTCGGAATCGGCTTAGCACACCTAATTTCTTGGAAGCAGATTTCACAAGAGATGTAATATGTTTTTTCCAAGATAAAACCTGAAAGAATGAAACCCCAAGCATGTTCAAGGATGATGCAGGATTGAGCAGGACATTATTAAACATTAGTGGGTAATCCTAAGGAATATATTGTCGGGTTGATAAGTGTAAGAACCGAGTTTTTGATGCATTAAAAATAACAAGATTATTTTTACCCCAATCAGAGATACAAGCCAAAAAAAAAAAAAAAATATGAATAATAAAAAAAATAATAATAACAATAATAATAACAAGAAGCGGTGCCAAGGCACAACAAACCTGTCCCCGGCAGTCATTTTAGTGCTGATGTACTGTATAAACACAACAGGATATCTTGTCAAAGATGTCACAAATCAAATCTGGAGTAAATCAGGTGAAAACTTATGATTTTATGACCCCTGTGGGTAGGGGGGTTTCAAGAATTCTCCCCCAGTATCCCTGCTTGTCGTATGAGGTGACAAAAAGGGTTGGTGGTGGGTTAGTGCCCCACCCTGTAAAACAACTAACTAAAAATACAAACAAGAAGCCTCAGACCAGGACTGACCAAAAGATGACGACAAAGAACCGAACAAAGGACTTGTTACGGATAGTGATGTGGAATGTAAGGGGTATAAATGATGAGTTAAAAGAATGAGAGGTTGTACAGGTTCTTGAGGGTGCGAAAGTGGATATATGTAGATTAACTGAAACTAAATGGCGAGGTGAGAGTGTGAGAGAATGGGAATATGGATGGGGTACATGCGTGGGAGTAAGTGAGAATGAGAAGGCAAAAGAAGGAGTAAGTATTGCTGTGAGTAACAGATGGAAGAATATAAGGGAGTATGGATCAGTTGGCTCAAGGATTGTGTGGGTAAGAGTGAAAGTTCGACTACAAATGTGGGCAATTGTGTGCGTGTATGCGCCAACGCAAGATCGTGTAAGTAGAATGAAAGAAGAGTTCTGGACCAATGTGGAAGCATGCTTGGAAAAGTTTGAAAGGAATGAGAGAGTGTTTTTCATTGGAGATATGAATGGAAAAGTAGGGAATGTGGGGGTGGATGGAGTAGTTGGTGAGTAGGGTGTGCCTGCAAAGATGGATGAGAATGGCAGTGCTTTAGTGGACATTTGTGATGGGAGGGGATTGGTGATAGCTAATACCCTCTTCAGGCACAAAATGATCCATAGGTATATGTGGCGAGTGATGAGAATGGTGGATGGTGAACTGAATGAACGGAGGGCAATGACTGATTATGTGTGTGTGGATGAAAGGATGACAAGGTGTGTAATGAATGCAAGAGTATATAGAGGTTGGGAGAGTGGACTTTAAAGTCCAAACAAAACGGAGAAAGAGAAGAAGGGAAGGACAGGAAGAAGTAGTTCTTACAAGGAAAGTAGAAAAGTTACAAGAGGATGGAATAAAGGCAGAATATAAAAGGGAAGTGGAGGAGCGATTGGGTAGACATAAATTGGAGCAGATGGGGGACATGGAAGGTGTGTGCAAGATATTCACAGAAGAAATCTGTGCAGCATGTGAGGTGGTGTATGGGGTGAAGAGAAGATGAAAGGGGGTTCAGGGAACAGCATGGTGGACTGAGGAGGTGAGAGAGGCTGTGGTACAAAAGAAGAAAGCACATAATGAGCGGATGAGGAACAGGGGCGTCGAAGAAGTTGAGATGGAAGAGAGAGAGTTATATGTAGAGAGGAGGAGAGAGGAGAAAAGATTAGTAAGAGAGAGTAAGAAGAGAGTGGATGAGGAATTTGGAAGGAATTTGAGTGTAAAGTGGAGGGAATGTAAGAAAATGTTCTGGAAAGAGGTAAAGAGAGTTAGACAGGATGCCAAAGAAGTTAGCTGGGGTGTGAAAGATAAAAATGGTAGATTACTAGTGGAGAAGGGAGAAAAAGTGAACAGATGGAGAGAACACAATAATGAATTGTTGAACATAGAGAATGAAAGGATGTGGAAGGTGTGCAGATTGGCCTGGGAGGAAGGCAGAGTTCTGGAGGATTGCAAGTCAGGTATAATTATTCCCCTGTATAAAGGAAAAGGGGAAAAAGAAGTGTGTGGTAATCATAGAGGTATTTGCCTTCTTACTGTAATAGGAAAAGTATATGGTAGGATACTTATTGACAGAGTTAGGGAAATAACAGAGGAATTAGTCGGAGAAGAACAGGGAGGTTTTACGAAGGGAAGAGGTTGTGTAGACCAGATATTCGTTCTTAGATCTTTAGTGGAAAAATTTCTAGAGAAGGGAATGAAGTTGTATACAGCTTTCATGGATTTGGAGAAAGCATATGACAGGGCGGATAAACAAGGATTGTGGAAAGTATTAAAAATATATGGAGTAGATGGGAAGTTGTTGAAGGCCGTGAAGAGTATGTATGAGGGCGCTAAGGCTGCAGTGTGGATGGTGAATTGAGTGAATTTTTCCATTTGAAGGTTGGTTTGAAGCAAGGATGTGTCATGTCCCCATAGTTGTTCAATCTGTATATGGATGGGGTTATAAAAGAGATACAAGGTCATGCAGTGGATGTTGCAGCAGCCTTAGTGAGAGAGGGCAGTGTTTGGAAACTCCCTGAACTGTTGTTTGCAGATGATACTGTGTTGTTGAGTGAAGACGAAGGGGAGCTGCAAGGCTTGGTAGATGAGTTTGGGAGAGTGTAAGAAGCGGAATCTAAAGGTGAATGAAGGGAAGACTAAAGTGATGGTCCTCGAGAGAAGTGAAGTCAGTGAATGAACAGTGAGATTGGATGAGGAGGATGGAGAATGTGAGTGCATTTAAGTACTTGGGTAGTGTGATGAGTAAGGATGGAAGTCTGGATGGTGAAGTGCTTGAAAGGGTGCAGCAGGGAAGAAAGGTTGCTGGTTCCTTGAAAGTAGTTATAAGAAACAAGGAAGTGAGCATGGAAGTGAAGCTTGGACCCTGTTGGAGGGACAGAAGTCAAGAGTGAGAGCAGTGGAAATGAGTTATTTGAAAGGAGCATGTGGAGTCACATGGAGAGACACACTAACAAATGAGGAAGAGAAGGAGCATTGTGGTGTGGATGTGGATGTGATAGGAAGCATTAGGAGAAACACATTAAGGTGCTTTGGGCACATGGAGAGGATGGAGAGTGAGAGACATATGGGGAGAGTTTGTGAGTGAGGTGGAGGGGGGGAGAGGGAGGGGGAGGCCAAGGATGAGATGGAGGGATGTAGTGGAGGGGTATATGAGAAAGGAGGGTGTAAGCTGGGAGCAGGTCAGTGAAATGGCAGGGGACACAGTGACATGGAGGCCATTTGTTTGTTGCCACCCCGTACAGGATTAAGGCATCTGGCAATAGATAGATAGATAGAAATTTGAGGCCCAACCTACCTGACACTGACCCCTCTAAACGAGGCATGTTATAGGATGCAGATTTGAAAGACGCACCTTTTGGTTTTGGTTTCATGTTGATATGATGAATCTGAAAGGAGTTATGAATGACGAAAAAGCGATTTTTGCCTGTCACCATTTTTTTTTTTTACATTTTTATTTTTACATTTTACATTTTTTGGCCCTACAGCTTGGGCCTTGACCCAATTTGGCCCAATTTTTAATCAGGCGATCAGAAGGTCCTGGCCCATCATCCCTATAATTTTAATCAAAATCATACCGGTAGTAGTAGTAGTAGTTGCTCCCTAGGAGGTCTGGACAAACAGCCCCGAGTCCCTGAGGAAGGCCACGGCTGAAACCGGGCTTTCCCACAGAGCTTTCAAGGAGTGTATGTTGTGTTGTTGGCATAGCTTAGGTGATTGTGTGCAATGCAGTCTTCCATGATGTACCTAATAGTATGGGGTGCTGTGTTACATCCTGGACAGGCGTCAGCAACGGAGTCATCCAGCCTCTTCTGATAACTTAAAAGGGCTGGATGGTGCCCACATCTCAGCTTGGCCAGGTGGACCCTGTCCTTCCGAGGGAGATAGGATTCAGTAGGATAGATATCAGGAGGCCGTGCATGCAGCTCTGTGTTGTCTTTAAGTGACTGAATGGAGCGGCAAGTGATTTGCGTTTGGATATGCTTCTAGATAGAAGCCAGTCTGAGGCAGGCGAGGGGAGAGAGATGACAGTATTTGTGTATGATATTGTGTGCTGGGTGTTGTTTTGAAGTTCCTTGGTAATATGGATGTGCTGGTGTAGTGTAGTGGACATTGTGGGTTGGTGAAGCTGCATTGAGAATTTGGGTGTCTCTCATGTCTAGATGATTCTTGACTTTGAGGACTTTGGTTTCTTGGTGTAGGCAGTCTGTGGGTGAAGTAGCTGTGCAGCCTGTGATTATTTTTAGGGCCTTGCTCTGTATGGTCTGAAGAGTGTTACAGTTTGTTTCAGTGAGGTTAGGAGCCCAAGCAGGGCTTGCATAATTCATCACTGAACGTATATACAGTTTTGTTTGTATACTGTACAATCGCCCAAAGAAGTGATGTCCCGATTCCCAGTACCTTTCGCTCAGAAAGTGGTATCTGGCAACTGTCACGGCCATGTTATATTTTCTATATTGCACACCGGAAAGAGCAGTATTTGGGTAAACAACACCAAAAAGTAATATATTATCGTTTTTATCGTGTATATCTCGCATTACGGAAGAGGAAACCACAATACACTAAAGTTGAGGCATAGCAGTACGAAAGAATGTGAAATGCACTCCCTATCGCTCAACGGTTTCAGGGTTAAAATGCGGCGAAACTCTCATAATACTTACTTTCCATTCAAAATCAACAATACTGAAGGAAATATGTCCCATAAAATAAAACCCGCAGATAATCGTAATTTCGAAATAATTAGTGTCATCAAATTAGAAAAATACACTTCTAAAGATATATTATTATCCACATTTAATTCTCTATGCGGGATGATATTCACGCGGGGAAACCCGTAAGTGCTGAAAGCCTGAAAGCAAGATTGATCAACAAGAAACTACAGCCTATTGGTGCAAGCAGATTATTGTTCTTTATTTAGCAAATATTGGTGCAAGCAGATTATTGTTCTTTATTTAGCAAATATTCCAGTAAAACAGATATACTGGCACCTTAACAGTTAACAGATAGATAAGCGATATAGAGGTAGAACATTGGAAATTTGCTACTGGAGCCCCTCGTAGCACGAGACCAAGACAGAGGGATTAATACAGGTGCCCAAGAACAACTACTTACCACTTGGTGCTGCTATCAAGAAGCAAATTAATCTGCCGGCATTCAGTGACAGTGAAACCAGTGTAACCATAAGTGGGAAACTGGTCATTTTTATTCACACGAAATTCCAACATGTTATAAAACATGTAGGGCAGTTGCATGGAAGAACTAAAGAGGGAGAGGTTGATAGTCAAAAGCATGAATGCGACAATGAAGATAATTAAGACCAAAAACATTATATTAAACATAAGGGGGAATGTGGGGGGGAACTGTGACAAAGGTCGAGACAACCTCTCCCTCCCCTGTTGTGGTAATGACTGATGGAAGGCCTGCCGTGCACTGTTGCCAAAGGAGAAATTATTGAAATCCGCTAAATCCGCTGGCGGTAAAAATCCGCCAGACTGTGGGAAATTAATGGAAAAAAAATGGGCAAGACCTAATAAAAAAAATGGGCAAGACCTAAAAAAAAAAAATGGGCAAGACCTGAAAAAAAAAAAGAGCTAGATAAATGTAATAATTTTATACCAGCTAGACTGCTTTTGAAATCTCTAAATTTGGTGGGAAAATCGCTTCATTGGTAACTGCTGGCATGAGTCGTGAAAACGTGCCAGATGTCATTATTTATTTATTTTTTGATTCATCTATTAAAAAAAAAAAAAGGCTAAACTTAAGTATTTTCGCAAGATTATTTTTTTTTACACCATAAATAATGTTTGCAGGGCAGGCAAAAACTGTTTCCGTCTCCTAAATAAACGTTGCCAGACCCATGGAGTTTTGTCCGAAACTTAAAGAAAGCGAGTCATCACTTCTTTGGGCAATTGTACTGTGGTGGTGGTTCTTTGTTGTGTCCAAATGTTGCATGGGCAAGTGACCTCAATGGATTGAGTCTTGACGTTAATTTATTTTTGATGTTTGTGATGTGTTGTTTAAATGACATTGATGCATTGTATGTTACACCAAGGATTTTGTGTGTGTGTGTGGTAGGTAAGTGCTGTTTATGGTGATGTGTGGAATGTGACTGTGTTCTGCTGTCCAGTTTGTGAGAAGGGTCACTGTAGATTTGGCTGGGGCTATTTTGAGCCTGTTTGTGGTGAACCATTTGTGTAGTGTGTTGAGGTAAGGTTGGAGGATATGTGTGGCTGTGTTTGCATTCTGGTGTGTACATGTAAGTGTTATGTCATCTGCATAGGAAGCTATGTGTATCTGTGGTGTGTGGGGTGTGGGTATGTCATGCATGTATAGTTTAAAGGGTGTAGTGGACAAAACAGATCCTTGGGGGATGCCATTTGTAAAGGTTCTGATGTTCAAAGACTGATCGGCAAATGTTACATGTGCACATCTGCCTGCTAAGTAGTTTGCCAGCAATCTTTTTGTGTTACTGTGCATGTTTGTGTTGAATATTTTGTTTGTGAGGTCGTGGTGTGGGATGGCATCAAAAGCTGTACTAATATCTAGTGTGACAAGGAGTGTTCTGTGTGGTGGCCTAGCGGAATTCATGCCATCAAAAACTCTCTATGTAAGGTCTGTAAGAAGAGTGTTTGTGGTGTGCATTGGTCAGAAACGGTGGCGTCTTCATCACAGGTCTACCCCCCAGAGTCTGCAGAAGAGGAGGACAGCATGGGGTCCAAACCACCACAAACCCCGCCGGCACTCAAGGGGCCCGAGAACCTGGGAGTGGCTTCAGTTGCCCGGGCAAGTACCACATCAAACAGGTAGTTTTCATGTAAAGTTGTTAACAGACAGACAAACAGAACAACAAACAGAGTGAAAACAATACCCGTCCTTGAGCCCATCCGGGACACGGACAGGAAATAATAAGAGGAATAATAATAAGAATAATAATAATTATCTATCTATCTACTTAATCTTGTAAGGGGTGGCAACACACAAATCGCCTCCATCTCACCCTCTCCCACACCATTTCTCTGCCTTGCTCCCAGCTCACACCCCCCCCCCCTCTCATATACCTCTCCACTCAATCCCTCCACCTCATCCTTGGCCTCCCCTTCCCTCTTCCCTCCCCTCCAACTCACTCACATGCACTCTCCTCATCAGTTTCTCGCTCTCCATCCTCTCCACATGGCCAAATCACCTCAAAATGTTTCTCCTAACACTTCCTATCGCATCCACATCCACACCACAACACTCCTTCACTTCCTCATTTGCCAGTCTGTCTCTCCATGTAACTCCACATGATCCCCTCAAGTAACTAATCTCCACTGCTCTCACTCTTGCCTTGTGTCCCTCCAACAAGGTCCAAGCTTCACTTCCATTCATTAGAGTTGATATTACAATACTCTCGTGAAGTAACTTTTTCACTTCCATGCTCACTTCCTTGTTTCTTATCACTGCTTTCAAAGAATCAACAACCTTTCTTCCTTGTTGTACCCTTTCAAGAACTTCATCCTCTAAACATCTATCCTTACTCATCAACCTCTCCAAGTACTTAAATGCGCTCACATTTTCCATTTCCTCCTCATCCAGCCTCATTGTACATTCACTGACTTCAATTCTCTTGAAGACTATAACTTTACTCTTCCCTACATTCAACTTTAGATTCTATTCTTACACACTCTCCAAAACTCGTCCACCAAGCATTGCAGTTCCACTTCATCTTTACTTAATAACACAGTATCATCTGCAAACAACAGTTCATGGAGTTCCCAAACTCTGCCCTCTCTTATTAGGGTCGCTCCAACATCCACTGCCCTACCTTGTATCTCATTTACAACCCCATCCATATACAGACTGAAAAACCATGGAGACATGACACATCCCTGTTTCAATCGAACCTTCTAAGAGAAAAATTCGCTTAGTTCACTATCCACACGCACTGCAGCCTAAGCACCCTCAAACATACTCTTCACGGCATTCAACAACTTCCCATTTACTCCTTACATTCTTAATACTTCCCACAATCCTTGTCTATCCCTCCCATCATATGCTTTCTCCAAATCCATGAAGGCTGCATACAACTTCTTTTTCTTCTCTAGAAACTTTCCCACTAAAGACCTAAGAATGAATATCTGATCTACACAACCTCTTCCCTTCCTAAAACCTCCCTGTTCTTCTCCAACTAATTCCTCTGTTATTTCCCTAGCTCTGTCAATAAGTATCCTACCATATACTTTGTCTATTACACTAAGAAGACAAATGTCCTTATGATTACCACACATTTCTTTTTCACCTTTTTGTTTGTACACGGAAATAATTACACCTGACTTCCAATCCTCTGGGACTTTACCTACCTCCCAGGCCAATCTGCACACACTCCATCAATTCCAAGGGCTTTCCGGATTTTGAATTTCTTCACTGCTTCCACAACTTCTATCGTACTGATTTCTTCCCTCTTCTCACATCCCTCCATCTCCCAGTCATTCCCCAGCAACTCATGCTCGCATTACTTTCATTTTCTGTGTTCATCCAGCCATCTGTCCATCATCCAAGCCTATGTCGCCCCACAAGGAGCATAGAAGCCCGGGGCTAGGGAAGTTGGTCCCGGCATTTAAGATGAGAGTGATCAGCCTCACTCATCCTTGATGGCATTATGTGAGCAATAAACCCCAACCATCCCTTGGATATAAACCTACACCAGCTCAATCTGATTGGAGCACCTTAATTACCCACCAAACCACCATGCACCATAATTTGGTTATATGGTTGCCACCCAGTGTAGTAAATGGTTTCCTGATGTACAGGAAACAATTTGGCTTGTCACTCAGTGTAGAGTCACCCATAGGCAGAAGGAAGAGGAAAGAATGAAGGAAAGAAAGACAGAAGAGAGAATGTCAAGTCACCCGTAGGCATAAGGAAGAGGAAAGAATGAAGGAAAGACATGTTCAACAATGCTTAAAGTATTCTCTCCATTGGCTCACTTTTTCTCCCTTCTCCACCAGTAATTTACCAGTTTTATCTTTCATTCCCCGATTCACTTCTTCGACACCCTGTTTAACTCTCTTTACCTTTTTCCAAAACATTTCCTTACATTCTCTCCACTTTACACTCAAATTCCTCATCCACTCTCTTCTTACTCTCTCTTACTAATTGTTTCACCTCTCTCTTCCCCTCTACATATCTCTCTCTTCCATCTCTCATCTTCCTCCACACCCCAGTTTCTTATCCGCTCACTATATGCTTTCTTCTTTTGAGCCACAGCCTGTCTCACCTCTTTATTCCACCATGCTGTTCCTTCCACCCTCTTTTGTCTTCTCTTCATTCCACACACCACCTCATATGCTGCACAGATTTTTTTCTGTAAATATCTTGCACACAGCTTCCACATCCCCCACCTGCTCCAATCCATGTTTACCCAATCACTCTTCCACTTCTCTCTTATATTCTGCCTTTTTTCCATCCTCTTGTAACCTTTCCATCCTACTTGTATGAACTACTTCCTCTTGTATTTCCATTCTTCTGTTCCTCCATTTCATTTGAACCTAGATTCTCATCACTACCAAGTGGGGGTCAGAAAGTCTACTCAAACCTCTATATGCCCTTGCATCCATTACACATCTTCTACTCTTATCATCCACACACACATAATCAATCATTGCCTTCCGTTCATTCAGTTCACCACCCACCCTTCTCATCACTCGCCACATATACAGTACACCCTTCAACTTTGCGAACTTTAACTTTGCGATTCACCAATTTTGCGAGGTAGTTCCAAAAGTCATGTATTTTTTAACATTTATGAACTTTGCGACTGATCACACACTTTGCGAGGTTGAGTGGTGGGAGAGTCGTCTTCCCGCACTACTTTGCCACCCCGAGTAATGACGTCATGGTTCATTGGGAGTACTGAGCCTCCTAGTTCAGTGGTCTGCCGCCCCGCCACGTTTGTTTGCACCTGTTTCCAACGAAGGTCACTGACCCTCACAATTTCGTGGTGCTCCTCGCAATACCCCAGCAGTCTAACCTTGCACGAGTGTTATCATGGCGCCAACGGGTAAGAACAAGAAAATAATTGTGGAGACCAAACTGTAAATGATTGAAAGGAAAAAAGCAGGTGAAGGTAATTCAGCTACTGGTCAGGAGTTTGGTGTTGGTGAATCGACAGTGAGAATGATTTTAAAGAACAGTGAACAAATCAAGCAAGCAGCGAAGAACTATGGAGGTGCTCAATTTGATGGTAGAATGCTGGTGGACAACAAAGAAGTGCTAATAAAAATGGAAAGATATCTTGCTCACTTCATTCAAAGAAAGGAAAAGGAAGGGGTTGCATTAGATGCACGCCATATAAGGGAGCAGGCAAAGATATTCTATCACACGTGCCTTAAAAAAGCCATTAATCCTCCAACAAAACCTTTCAAGGCATCGAATGGGTGGCTATGCCAGTTCCTCAAAAGGAAGGGGTTTAAACACATCAGGTTCAGTGGCGAGTGAGGCAGTGCTGACTACAAATTGGTCGGCTTCACCCCAAGGTAAGCACTTTTTCCCACTCTTTCTTTCGGCTCTACCTCTTAATTTTACGATGATAAATGAAACAAACATGAACTGATGTACTGTACAGTAATATTAATAAGAAAACATCATAGGTAAGAAACATTAAAAAAAAAAATGCATTTACACTGATGTGAAGACTGGCATGGTTTACAGGACTGGTGGCGGGGCAAGGCTTGGCTACTGTGGCCCAGCGGGGCCTACGTCATCACTATCACTGTCGGCAGATATTTCCACATCTTGCTGTGTTTTTTCTGCCTCTCTCATGAATCCCTCGAAGTCAGAATCGTCACTGGGGTCATCAGAATGAAAAAGGTTAGGGATGCTAGGATCGCTGGCTGCTTGGGGAGGGGTGGCAGGACGAGTGGTCGATGGGGCAGGGTCTCTTGGGATTCTCATTAATTTTGTGATTAGAGACTGCTTCCTCTTGTTAACCCCATCTCTGTGTAGGTCAGCATAAAAACGAAGGGCCCTGTCAACACCGTGGCATGCTTGCTGAGCCCTAAATTGTCACATTCGTTGTTCACGATGGTTTTTTTCAGCTGGTCAATGACTGCGAGAATATTGGCCAGGTTATGCATCGTTAATTCTCGGCCGCTTCGCTTTTATGCTGACCTCCACAGAGATGGGGTTAACAAGAGGAAGCAGTCTCTAATCACAAAATTCATGAGAACCCCAAGAGACCCTGCCCCATCGACCAGCCATCCTGCCACCCCTCCCCAAGCAGCCAGCGATCCTAGCATCCCTAACCTTTTTCATTCTGATGACCCCAGTGACGATTCTGACTTCGAGGGATTCATGAGAGAGGCAGAAAAAACACAGCAAGATGTGGAAATATCTGCCAACAGTGACAGCGATGACTTAGGCCCCGCGGGGCCACAGTAGCCAAGTCTCACCCCACCACCAGTCCCGTACACCAAGCCAATCTTCACAACAGTGCAAATGCATTTTTTTTTTTTAATGTTTCTTACCTATGATGTTTTCTCATTAATATCACTGTACAGTACATCAGTTCATGTTTATTTCATTTATCATCGTAAAATTAAGAGGTAGAGTCGAGAGAAAGAGTGGGAAAAACTGCTTACCTTGGGATGATGTCGACCAATTTGCCTTTATTTCATATATTTAATTGTTTGAATTTTGCAAATTTTGATTTTGCGAGGGTTTTTGTCGACCATATTCTCGCAAAATTGGAGGAAGCACTGTACCTGTGGATCATTTTGTGCCTGAAGAAGGTATTGGTTACCACCAACCCTCTCCCGGCACAAATGTCCACTAGAGCACTCCCATGCTCATCCACCTCTGCAGGCACATCCCACTCACCAACTATGCCATCCACATTCACATTCCCTACTTTTCCATTCATACCTCCAATCAAAAACAATTTCTCATTCCTTTCAAACTTTTCAAGCATGCTTTCACATTTGTCCAGAACTCTTCTTTCAATCTGCTTGCACAATCTTGTGGTGACGCATACACAAACACAATCGCTCGCATGTGTAGTCCAACTTTCTATCTTACCCAGACAATCCTTGAATCAACTGATCCGTACTCTCTTATATTCTCCTTCCATCTCTTGCGCACAACAATGCACACTCCTTCTTTCGCTCTCTCATTCTCACCCACTCCAGTGCATATACCTCATCCATACTCCCATTCTCCCACACCCTCACCTCACCATTTAATTTAAGTTAATTCACATACATCCACTTTTGCACCCTTAAGCACCTGGACTATCTCTCTTTCTTTCACCATATCATTTGCACCCTGTACATACCATTTTGCAATCCGTACCATGTCCTTTGTTCGGTCCTTAGTCGTAGCATGATGGTTAGTTCTGGTCCGGGACTTCTTGTTCACATTTTTAGTTAGCTGTTTTCCATGGTGGGGCACTAACCCTCCACTAACCCACTTGTTGTCACATAGTGATCAAGTGTTGATTGGTTATTAGGTTACCACCAAGTGTTGGAATAATAATAATAATCCATCCATCCATCCATCCATCCATCCATTATCCAATCCTAAGTTGCCCAATAATATTAATAATAAAAATAATAATAATTATTATTATTATCACTACTATTAAGATAATAATAATAATTATTATTATTTTTATTATTATTATCATCACTATTATTTTTATTAATATTATTATAACTGGAAGGAAATTGAGTGTAAAGTGGAGGGAATGTAAGAAAATGTTCTGGAAAGGGGTAAAGAGAGTCAGACAGGGTGATAAAGAAGTTAGTAGGGGAGTGAAAGATAAAAATGGTAGATTGATAGTGGAGAAGGGAGAAAAAGTGAGTAGATGGAGAGAACATTTTAAGGAACTGTTACACATAGAGAATGAAATTAATGTGAGTATACGTGGTTGGGAAACGGCTGGGAGAAGGAGGAAGTTGAGAAAGGAGGAAGAGAGCAATAGGATGGAAGTAGTGGAAGCAATGAAGAAAGTCAAAATGGAGATAGCCCCAGCAACTGATGGGGTGTATGATGAAATGCTAAAGCATGGGGGAGAGATAGTAAGAAAATGGACATGAAAGATTTGCAGATTGGCCTGGGAGAAAGGATGAGTACCAGAGAATTAGGTATAATTATTTTCCTATACAAAGGACAAGGGGAAAAAGAAGCATGTGGTAACTACAGAGGCATTTGTCTTCATAGTGTAATAGGCAAAGTACATGGTACGATACTCACTGACAGAGTTAGGGAAACAGCAGAGGAATTAGTTGAAGAAGAACTAGGAGGTTTTAGGAAGGGAAGAGGTTGGGTAGATCAGATATTCATCCTTAGACCTTTAGTGAAAAAGTTTCTTGAGAAGGGAAAGAAGTTGTATGCGGCCTTCGTGGATTTGGAGAAAGCACATGACAGAGAGGATAGACAAGGAATGTGGAAAATATTAAGAACATTTGGAGTAAATGGGAAGTTGCTGAATGCCGTAAAGAGTATGTATGAGGGTGCTTAGGCTGCAGTGTGTGTGGATACTGAACTGAGTGAATTTTTCTCTGAATGTTGGACTGAAACAGGGATGTGTCATGTATCCATGGTTGTTTAATCTATATATAAATGGGGTTATGAAAGAGGTACAAGGTAGGGCAGTGGATGCTGGAGCAGCCCTAATTAGAGGGGGCAGCATTAGGACACTTCTCGAACTGTTGTATGCTGGTGATACTGTATTGTTAAGTGATGACAAAGGGAAACTGCAAGCTTAGAGAATGAGTTTGGGAGAGTGTGTAAGAAACGGAATCTAAAGGTTAATATAGAGAAGAGTAATGCTATGGTCTTTGAGAGAAAAGAAGTCACTGAACATACAGTGAGGTTGGATGATGAGGAAATGGAAAATGTGTGTGCATTTAAGTACTTGGGTAGTGTGATGAGTAAGGATGGATGTTTGGAGGATGAAGTGCTTGAAAGAGTGTAACAAGGAAGAAAGGGAGCTGGTTCTTTGAAAGCAGTGATAAGAAATAGGGAAATGTGCATGGAAGTAAAAAATTCGCTGCACGACATTATTGTGATACTAACTCTAACATATGGAAGTAAAGCTTGGACCTTGTTGGAAGGGCATAAGTCAAAAGTGGGGGCAAAGGAAATAAATCATTTGAGAGGAGCATGTGGAGTTACATGGAAAGACAGATTGACAAATGAGGAAGTGATGGAGCATTGTGGTGGGGATGTGATAGAATGCATCAGGAGAAATACACTTTAGTGGTTTGACCATGTGGAGTGGATGGAGAGTGAAAGACTAACAAAGAGAGTGGATGTGGGTGAGGTGGAGGGGGAGGCCAAGGATGAGATGGACGGATGGAGTGAAAAGAGAGGTGCGAGTTGGGGCGAGTGCAGTGAAATGGCAAAGAACAGGGCGACATGCAAGTGATTTTTTTTTCTTTTTTCCGATCCGTCTGTTTTTTTTTCTTGGGGGGGGGGAGATAGGCTTCACAGCCTGCTATCAAGGCCCAGCAGTCCTCCTACATATCATACACCTCTACATGTTTGTAGCCACCCTTTGCGGGATTGAGGCATCTGGCAGTAAGCAGATAGATAGATAATTATCATTATTAATATTATTATTATTATTATTATTATCATCATCTACTCCTGTGTTTCCCCATGAGGAGCGTAGGAGCCCGAGGCTGGGCAAGTTGGTCTTGACATTTAAGATGAAAGTGACCAGCCTCACTTATCCCTGGGTGGCATTATGTGAGCAATAAATCTCAGCCACCCCTTGGATATAAACCTGCACCAGCTCAATCTGATTGGAGTGTCTTAATTACCCACTAAACCACCAGGAGCCATAATTTGGTTGTATGGTTACCACCCAGCACAGTAAATGGTTTCCTGGTATACAGGAAACCATTTGGCTTGTCACTCGGTGTACAGTCACCTGCAGGCAGAAGGAAAAGGAAAGAATGAAGGGAAAAAAAGGACAGAAGTGGGTGTGTAGAGTCACCTGAAGGCATAAGGAAGAGGAATGAATGAAAGAAAGAAAGACAGAAGAGGACGGAAGGAAGAGAGGAAAGGGCAGTCATCGGAGAGAAGTACTACTTCGAGTGAATGGATAGTGAGTGCCCCCACCTACCAGTATTATTATTATTATTACTATTATTATTATTGCTATCATTATTATCAATATTTTCCATGCATTGTCCATGGTATTCCCACAGGTCAGACTACTGGGTTTTCTGGACTACTGGTTGCAGCACTAAAGAAATTTTACTGAATTATTCTGAAAGCACCTGTTGACACAAACAAGTTTTAATAACAATGGAAATGATAGAGTATTATTCCTAAAACCTGTCATTAGATGTGGACACTAACCCAACAGATGCAATGCGAACAACGGATGTGAAACGTGTAGATAGTCTATGGCGTCCCAGTGCTGAACCACCTGTCATGGAGGCCACCACTTGTACCCCTTCCAGTCCCACCCATTCCAGGTTGCTGTCATAGAAACCTTTGTATGTTACCACCTGAAGAAAAATAAGAGACAAAAGACAGTAGTTAATTACAGTGCACTTCTTTTATTTCCACTTCCAAAAAGTTACCATACTTTGATACATGAGGAACACAACTAAACGGCCAATAAACAATTAAATTTGCTCCAACTGAAACTACCAAGAACAAAATGAAAATGCCATCTTAACACTGTTAAGCCATGCAGATGTATGCTTTTACTTGCATATACTGTAAACTTTTATATAGGGTAACCCCTCCAATATCAGACGTAATAGAGCCCAAGTAACGTCTGGGACTTGGTCTTGTCCGGGACTTGGGCAAAAAGCCCCTGGACAGGTACTTATAGACCTCAACCCGACCTAACTTTGAAAGCCACCTAAACAACTCCCTAATGGACATGAACAGCACCTATTTAAGACCCTATTCACACAAATAAGGGACAGAAACCATAAAATAAATGAAAAGGAACCAGAGAATGAGAAATTAGAAGAGAGTAAAGAAAATATTTAGCAGTGCACAGGGTACTTACAACATGTCTGTGGCCATCATGAAGATTAATCCCCCCCTCTTCTATGGCTCTAACAGTGGTGAAGGTGAACTTGAAGCATGTACAGTAATCCAGAGTTGCGCTGCACTTAATCCTTTGCACAGTGAATTATAATTATTCAACACTGCACATTCTGTTCTTACTTGCGATGCACATAATCCTTTGCACTGTGAGGCAGTAGAGGAACAGCAGAGCCTGCAACAGGTAGGGCATCACCACAAAAGCATGCATGTTGGCAGCCGTGGCGACGAGCGTGCATACATGCCAGTAGGTAGGCGGGAAGCAGGGAGGTTGCAGGGGCACTCTAGTGGACATCGCCGGAACTACACACCAAAACAAAGCTGCTCGTCACCACAAGGCAAATTTAAAGAGTAGGGATTAATACATGTTGGCATTTTTTTTTTTTTTTTTTTTGTATTCTGACATTTTTTGTGCCCAAAATCATTTCAGACGTTTGTCCAGGTGGCCTTTTGTTCGGATATCTTAGGGAATATCTAAGAGTTGGACTAATGGACCCAAGCGCAAGGCGTCCGGGACCTGGGGTGACTGGGTCTTGGTCGTCCGGGTCTTAGAGGTGTGACTTACATATATATATCTATCTATCTATCTATCTATCTATCTATTGCCAGACGCCTCAATCCCGAACGGGGTGGCCACAAACAAATCGCCTCCACGTCACTCTGTCCCCTGCCATTTCACTACCACGCTCCCAACTCACACCCCCCTCTCTCATATACCTCTCCACTCCATCCCTCCATGGAAGAAGGAACCAAAGGCCATGGGCCTGCATAACTGTTCCTTCCAAGAAAAAGCAAAAACAGTACAAAAGAGAGCCAAATTCAAGAACCGTTCAATTCGAGATGCCTGGACACACTGCGTTTGAAAGACTGGAGATCATAGGAAGTAGGAAATACAGACAGAGGAAGACAGTTCCAGAGTTGACCAGTTGTATAAATAAAAGACTGGGAGTAACGGTTAACTCTTGCATTAGAGAGTTGGACAGAAAAGGGATGAGAGTTTGTTGCTAGACGGGTACTACGTGCCCGTCGTAGAGGTGGGGGGATGCAAGCAGACAGTTCAGAGGAACAGTGACCATTGAAGTAGCGATAGAAGAGAGATAAAGATGCAACAGTGCGGCGAAGAGACAAAGGTTGAAGGGAATCAGTAAGAGGAGGAGAGTTAATGAGACGAAAAGCCTTTGACTCCACCCTATTGAGAAGAGCTGCATATGGAGAGCCTCCCCACACATGAGAGTTGTACTCCATACACGGGCGAATAAAACCCGTGTACAAGGTCAACAACTGTGCAGGGGTAAAGAAAGTTCGGAATCGGCTTAGCACACC
>JAGKTI010004621.1:0-18120 GCA_018397915.1 Birgus latro | reverse complement strand
AGTATTGACCCTACTTCACTTAACGCGAAAAAGAATGACGTCGGCAAAAAAGCGCCAATACTTTCCGCGCCTACTGTATATGAAAAACACCAAAAATATTTCTGCCAGGCGAGAACAGAGCAACATTTTTTTTTTCTCAGCTACATGGCATATCATACATTTTTGAAGCTCATGAAAACTGCCTTCCAGTGGTGCCATTCATTCTCCAAAACAGCAAAATATAGCCAAAAAGGGCCAAAAGTATAATCTTGTTTCCTCAGACATGTTCCATACCTATGGTGTGAACCAGCTTTCTGGTCTAGGATGATTCATTACCACTTCTAATGCCTGTATGAAGTTGTAGTCTGAAAGAAGTAACTTCCTAGGGTGACTTCAAAAGGAGAGAGTACAGAAAGTGATAAGTGAGTTAGGGCTACACTGGATGAATTCTGGAAGCAGGTATGAAGTAACAGACATATAGGCTGAATGTAATTTTCCAAGTTAAGAAATGTTCTTTAAATAAGATATACAGTACCCAGGTAATGGAAGATGTCACCCTCTATTAATCTACCCCCACTCACAATGACATACAAGTAGATCCACCCACCCTTCATTCAATCTTGTACTGACCGATCAGGAGCACAGAGGTCCCTGGCTAGGCTATTTAGACAACACAGTTAAGGTAAGGGTAACCCATCAAAAGTCATGGCATTACATGACCAATAACCTTCAAACAACTCTATCTATCTATTGTCAGACGCCTCAATCCTGCACGGGGTGGCCACCAACAAATTGCCTCCACGTCGCTCTGTCCTCCACCATTTCACTACCCAACTCCCAGTTCACACCCTCCTCTCTCATGTACCTCTCCACTCCATCCCTCCATCTCATCCTCGGCCTCCCCCTCCCTCTCCCCCCCTCCACCTCACTCACATACACTCTCCTCATCAGTCTTTCACTCCCCATCCTCTCCACATGCCTAAACTACCTTAAAGTGTTTCTCCTAACGCTTCCTGTCACGTCCCCATCCACACCACAACGCTCCTTCACTTCCTCGTTTGTTAGTCTGTCTCTCCATGTGACTCTACATGCAACTCATGGACCTGAATTCTTATGAACCACATTCAGTTTATACAACTAATGTATATTCTTAGCACCACCTCATCAACTACTGGCATATTATTACCTGCTGGAGGAAAGTGATTAGTTGACAAGTGCCCCACTTGTCAGGCTTGGGGAGATTCAGGTCCTTCAGGTAAACAATCAGCCTCTCACAGTCCTTGGGTCGATACACTCGTCCAGTATTGGTTGATATCACCATGCACATCTGCTGGGTATTTAGGATCAGAGACAATATTCCACAAAAGACTAATCAACATCTCTCATTATTCTGTATGTCCAAACTCATGCTCACACACCAAATAAGTACTGTAAAGGCAGCCCTCTGGTTAGGTACATTTGAGTTAAATTTTTTTATAGCTACTGTATAAGCAAACATTAACACAGCACACATATTTATGTACCAGGTTTTAGAATAAAATTCTCTATTTGTGAGCCTTATGAATGTAGTGCCTTGACAGCTACAAATTCCACGGCATGAAATGGGAATTGTAGTTATCAACGTACTACAGTTCAACAAGTCTCGCTAATTAAATATGCATTATTTGATGCCATCCAGTTTTTAACATCCATCTTTCGAAGAGGACCTTTATTAGTTTCCAGAGTAATTCTTCTCTTTAAATAGAATATACATTATAAACAGGTTGCATTATCTGCACTTAAATGGTTCTTGATCCCTACCATGAAAACACTGACTTGCAAAACTTCAATACATAAACAAGTGGAAGAAATTCAACTGGTTCTGCAGTCTGTGGCTAACTTCTCTCATATAATTTCTGACACCCCTTCTTACCTAACCACTGACTCAGTTCTGACACTTTGGGCATTTAGTAGATGGTATTACAAAAGATTATATATTGTAATACATATAGTACTACTGTATATATAATATACTGTCTATACAATTTTAGTAGTGTATAATATACACTACTAAAATTGTAAAACCTATTGGGTATTTACCTCAGGAAAGGTGAGTGTTAGGCCTAGGATGATGAGGAAGGTGTGTGCATGCTTGACGTTGAAGTTTTTCCTAAACTTTGCCACTGACGTCACAGCAGAGGGGATAAGAACTGAGGAGACAAGATGGCTAGGAGAGGAAGTAGCAGACAGGAGGGCAGGATGTGTAGGAGAGGAGATAGGAGACTGGGAGTTGGAAATGGTAGGAACTAGGAAAGGAGGTACGAGGTGGGAAGGTAAGACTGATGAGAGGGGAGGAAGGAAAAGGAGAGGAGGTAGAAGGGAAGGTAAGATAGACAGGAAAGGAGGTTGCCATCACTAAGAGAACTTTATGCTGAATTACAGCATTTTCTTCTATATCTGTGGTAGCATCTAGAAGTGTATAAGTACTAGTGAAGTGCATAATTCTGAATGGCTGGTTAACTTTTTGTCTGATAGGCTGCAGGATTCTGGTTGTTAGGTGGGAAAAACTAACAGCAAGGTGGCAACTGAAGAGAAAACTTTGGCCTGGTTGTGCAGTAAAATCATTATAAATAGCAATTTCTCCTACCAGCACTAGGATTCACTGACTGCCACAAAAAAATCTGCTGAACCACTTGGTGGCCATGATATTGTTCACCCATGCCCTGCTGTTCTGCACTCAGTGTGTCAATATGCTCAGGAACGGGCTGCACAATTGTAATGCCATTTTTTTTTACATATAAGATAAGTAGTATAAGGGTAATTTAAGTTAGTATAAGTATAGTTTAAGTATATGATGTATATAATTTACATCAGGTTATGTAAGTGATAAGTGTATATTCTGGACCGTGGTGAAATGTTGTAAAGTGTGAAGTGGACTTTGTAAATCATATTTTGGGCTTGATTTTACTAGTGAAAGCAACTGGACAGGACGGGCAGGCATCTGGCCTCAGTTGAACCGCATAGAGAGTTAATTTGGTGCTTATATTGGCGAGTAGTCATATTTATACCTAGAATTCAGAATTTTTGTACTTAGGCTAGTGTAGCCGTATTGTTCTAATGAATAACGTTGTTTAAGAACTTAAGTAAAGCCAGACTATTGATGACTGTCATAGATGACCGCGAAAATTAATTCATTTAGTATAGACATCAGTGGTTGCATCATGTGGGGGTGCAGCGAACTAAACAGAGAGGAAAATTGTATCAAACCATGATTTCAGGCATTGTATGTTAAACTGTTAAACCTATTCTATTGCCACAAAATTTAACTCATCATAAGTCATATTTTTATAAGTAGAGTAATGCGTACGTGTTTAATGCAAATTCTGGTGCGATGTCATAACCTGGTGACTGTAACGTAACTGTTTGTAGTTAGAGCCAAACAGTGCGATCGGAGCGGGTGATCGCGGGCGTGGACTTTAGCGTGCCCAGGAAGCGTCACTCTCCAGAAAGACTTCATTGGGTGTGGGCGTTTCAGGTAAAGCTCCGAGAATTATACAGTATTTTTCTCTTATACGTCATCATAATTAGTTGTTGATATAACCATAATTAAAGTAAGATATCTGAGCATATTATCAAAACCCTGACTCTCGAGAAAGACTTCATTGTGAGTGGACGCTCGTGTTTCAGAGCCGGCAAATGGCGTCGGGTCATGGAATCTGCGCAGGCCATTGTTTGAGAGTCACAAGTCCAGTGCCCGAAAGCCCTTTACACTAATTTACACATAGTCTATTTCCAATGCGTAGTATAGTCAAAGTCGGTTGGTCCACTTAGTAAGCTAATTTCTTATAAAACAAATGTAATATGTTGGTTAAAGGTGTGTGAGAAGGCGGAAAAGTGTATTGTTCCGCCGTGTGCAGCGCTGTGAGCACTGAGTTCTATAGTGTAATAATTTTGGTTAAGTATATTTTTCCTAGATATGTCATGTGGTGTAAACCAGGTAAAATAAGGTGGATTTCTTTAGAATTGATGTAACCCGTTGTAACTGGGTCGCTACGAGTCCTTGTGAGACCGTGCGTGGAGTAGTTTATGAGAGTTACCCCTGTTGAAAAGGTTTTCTATGATGTCGACGGGATGAGGTTATTTTTCCTGTATTGTGTTATCGGGTCAGATGATTCTAACTGTGTGGAAAAGATCTTGCATTCTCTGTCAATTATTCTGTCGTAATAGAGACAAGTGATTCATTAAGATCATCTAGTAATTAAATCTGGTTTGAAACTATATCATTGCTGTGTAATTAAGGCCAGATTATGTCCCCCCCCCTGTGGCAGGGGGGGACATAATCTGGCCGCACTATGGGTGGTACTACTACTCTGCGGCCAGATTGTGTTAGGAAGAATTCCGCCACCGTATTCCCTGCGTGTCGTAAAAGGCGACTAAAAGGGGCGGGGTGAGGGGACTAGGGACCCCCTCCTCTGTTTTTTAGTTCCTAAAAAGAGACAGGCCAGAGAAAGGGATGGGGGATCGAGTTATCCCCGTACCCTGAAGGTTGGGTCTATGAATGTGTGTGGTTGTAGTACGATTGAGGCTAAAAGGGAGGAGATTGGGAGAATGTTTGTGAGAAGAAAATTGGATGTGTTAGCTTTGAGTGAATTGGATGTGTTAGCTTTGAGTGAAACAAAGATGAAAGGGAAAGGTGAGTCTACATTTGGAAGTGTGAATGGAAGATTGTCAAGTGTTGATAGAGGAAGGGCAAGAGAAGGTGTGGCCTTGTTAGTGAGCCCAGAAATACAGCAGTGTGTGATTGAATGGAAAGAGGTGTCATCGAGACTGATGTGGGTGAAAGCGAAATTTGAACGTGAGTTGTGGGTATTTGTGAGTGCATATGGGCCTGGTAGTGAAAGGGATGAAGAAGAGAAGGAGTCTTTCTGGAATGATGTTGATGAGTGTTTGCAGAGCTTTGGAGCAAATGTGAATGTGGTAATGATGGGGGATCTGAATGCTTGAGTGGGAAATGTAGCAGTTGAAGGTGTAGTTGGTATGCATGGTGTGCCTGGAAGAAATGAAAATGGGGAACGAATGATAGGTGTGTGTGTTGAGCGAGAGATGGTGATTGGGAATACCTTGTTTGAGAAGAAAGATATTTATAAGTATACATGGGTGAGACAGGAGGGTGGAAGGGTTGTTGACAGAGCATTGATGGACTATGTGGTTGTTTCCAGGAATGTAATAGGAAGATTGTTGGATGTGAGAGTTTTGAGAGGGGAGGGTGGAGGTATGTCTGACCACTACCTGGTGGAGGGAAAGTTGAGAGTAGGTAAGAGATGGGTGAGAGCTAGGAGAGTTAGATGTGGCAGGGAGGTTTTGAAAGTGAGTGAGTTGGATAAAAGAGAGAAAATGATAGAGTATCAGGAGAAATTGAGAGATCAGTGGAATGCAGTGAAAGATCAGGAGAGTGGCAGTGTGGAGGAGGAATGGCAGTTGTTTAAGAGTGCTGTGGTGGGGCATGCAGAAGAGGTGTGTGGTGTGAGACGAGTGGGTGGTGGTGTAAGGAAGGGAAGTGAATGGTGGTGCAAGGAAGTAAGTATGGCTGTGGGTGAGAAGAGACATGCATATGAAGTGTGGTTGCAGAGGAGGGATGAGGTGTCATATGAGAGGTATAAGGAAAAGAGGAATAGGGCAAGAAGGGCTGTGCGTGGTGCTAAAGTGGCAGCAGATGAGAGGTGGGGTAGGCGGATGACTGAGAATTTTCAGGAGAATAAGAAAATGTTTTGGAAGGAGGCGAAAAGGGTGCGAAAGGGAGAGTCTGGGAAGGAGGAGCGAGTAAAAGCAGAGGATGGAAGGATGTTAATTGAGATGGATGCAGTAAGGAAGAGATGGGCGGAGTACTTTGAAAGATTGTTGAATGTAGAGGAGGAAAGGGAGGCTGAGATTGTGGCAGATGGAAGGGTGCAAGGAATAGATGTATTGGGAGAGTTGAATGAATCCTTGATTACGATGGAGGAAGTGCAAGAGGCAGTAAAGCAGATGAAAACAGGGAAAGCTGCTGGTATGGATGGGTGTGCTGTGGAATGCCTGAAATGTGGTGGAGCAACTATTGTTGACTGGTTAGTAAGACTGTTGAATGTGTGCTTTGTGCAAGGTATGGTGCCAATTGACTGGGCAAGTGCTTGTGTGGTCCCATTATATAAAGGTAAGGGTGATAAGTATGAATGTACTAGTTTTAGAGGTATAAGTCTGTTGAGTGTGGTAGGTAAGGTGTATGGTAGAGTGTTAATTAAGAGAGTTAGAGAGGGTACAGAGGGAGTGATTGGTGATGAGCAGTGTGGCTTTAGGAGAGGGAGGGGATGTGTGGATCAGGTGTTTGCTGTGAGACAGGTGTGTGAAAAGTATTTAGCGAAAGGTAAGGATGTGTTTTGGGCATTCATGGATTTAGAGAAAGCATATGATAGAATTGATAGGGAGGCTTTGTGGAATGTTTTAAGATTGAATGGGCTTGATGGCAGGTTACTAAAAGGAGTGAAAAGTTTTTATGTAAATAGTAGAGCGTGTGTAAGAGTGGGAAATACTGTGAGTGATTGGTTTCCCGTGAGAGTGGGGCTGCGGCAGGGATGTGTGAGGTCGCCTTGGTTGTTTAATATTTATATGGATGGTGTTGTAAGGGAGGTGAATGCAAGAGTGTTAGATGGAGGACTGAGTCTGGTGAATGATGGTAGAGAGTGGAATCTGAAGCAGCTGCTGTTTGCGGATGATACTGCACTGGTGGCTGATTCAGAGGAGAGATTGAGACAGTTGGTAGAGGAGCTTGGAAGGGCGTGTGAAAGGAGGAAACTGAAAATAAATGAGAATAAGAGTAAAGTGATGAAGTGTACGAGGTTGATAGATGGTAGGAGGATGATTATAGTTTTGAATGGTGAGTTGCTTGAGGAGGTTGAGTGTTTTAAGTACTTAGGGTCACATGTTGCTGCGGATGGAAGAATAGATGCAGAAGTGAAGTTTAGAATGAATGAAGTTGGAAAGGTGCTAGGAGGAATGAAAAAAGTGTTTGGATGTCGTTCATTCAGAATGGATGTAAAGAGAAGGCTCTATGAGGGTGTTGTGGTACCGACTGCATTATATGGGGCTGAAACTTGGAATATGGGTGTAGCAGAGAGGAAAAGTTTGCATGTAATGGAGATGAGGTGTCTGAGGAGTATGTGTGGAGTGACGCGTATGGATCGAGTGAGAAATGATGAAGTGCGAAGGAGAACTGGAATTGTTCGGGAGATGGCTGATCGAGTTGAACAGAGGGTGTTGCGATGGTTTGGGCATATGGAGAGAATGGATGATGAGCGATTGGTGAAAAAGATAACTAGATCTGATGTGAGAGGCGTAAGGCTGAGAGGAAGACCACGAATAGGATGGATGGACAGTGTGAAGAGAGCGTTGGATGCGAGAGGGTTGTCTGTTGAGCAAGGAAGAGTGGCTGTGATTGATAGAAATGAATGGAGAGAAATTGTGAATGAATAAATGATGACGCAGCCCTGAGAGGATATTCTCCTGCATTTTGTCTGATCAGCTGATCAGGTCAGGTGCAGGTAAGGGGCTGGATCCATTATGATGTGGCAGGGGTAAACCAGCTTTGCTGTCGGGCCCTGCTGCGGATGTCACTGACTGCACTGCGTGGTTGACCCTCGTGCGGTATGGTGCGGTGAGGATCTGTCCCTTCTCCCCTTTGGGGCTAAGATGCGAATGAATGTGTATGAGTGGATGAGTAAATTGGTAGTGTGTTGACCTGTCTCGGCTACCTCCCTTTTCTTGGGGGAAGCAGCCTAGGTATATAGATAGATAGAAATTATAGAAAAAATGTGTTTGGTTATAATCCTATGGGGTAGCATTGGTAAAGGCGGTGGCCCGCAAGGCATGTTCCATCTAAATAACCACGCTCTCCTATAAAAGGCTCACGTTACCTTGTTACTGTCAAAGGCCCCTTGTCCCTCTTCCACTGTATGGGACTAAATCATAAATAACATTCATTCTTTTTTTTTCCCGGCAACTGCTGGGTGGTGGCAGCGATACCAAATAATTTTAATTATTAAAGAGGCCTTATTCTTAATTTACTGGCAGTAACAGTAAACTCTGTAATAATACTAAAATCAAGTATCAGTTCGTTGGAATTATTAATTTGTCTCCTTTTTAAGGGAACTCAAAATTCTGTTATTACACAATGCCCTAAATTAGTCTTAATTTTCAAGTCTCTAGTGGCATTAGTCATTAAAACTAGTCAGCAGTCCTTGGTTGCTTTGTAACCCTTGGCCTGATTTTCTTGCCATGAGATGAAGGTCATGCATGGAGTTTTCCTGAGGAGTTCTCTCTTGTTGGCATTAAACACTTGGTTCCAAATGTACCCATCCTCCTCCACCACACTGTAGCTCAGGCTACCCTTTAGTTCCTTCATAATCAACTGACCCTGCCTCACCTAGGATATTCATGTGTTTCACTTTGTAATTCTGTCTAACTTCTTCAGTATGATGACTGTCTATGACAAGGTCAATGACATAGATGATGACATGTAATTCTGTCTAACTTCTTCAATATGATGACTGGCTATGACAAGGTCAATGACATAGATGATGACACCTATCTGTTGTCATAACTTAATGTAATGTCAGATTTGTCAGATCCGCTGCCAGAGCTTACCAAATGAGGGTTGGATGGTACACAAAATCATTTTAAACTTCATGAGCCAATACTGCTAAAGGGGCAGTACTGTTACGGAACATGTACAACTCATTTTTTTCTTTATTTCCTCTTGCATGATACCCCAGGTCATTCAACCAGATAACAAAATGATGAATTACTTAACCCAAACAAAACTGCCCTGAGCTTTCACTCTGAGTCTAGCTGTGAAATAGTTATCCTTAAAATGATCTGTGCATTACCATTAATGCGATAACATTTGAGCACAATAACTGACTGGTAGATGTGAAAATTACAATATGCATTAACGAGTCGTTAGAGTACAACAACCAATCAGGAGCTCAGAGGAACCTGATTTACGTTTGAATTACATTACCAAACAGTCTTTATAGGACGCAAGCTGGCATCCACAGACATGGCATCATTTTGTCATCACCCACTTCATTTGTGTATGTATTTGTGAGCAGCACCACTCAATACCTGTATCACTCTCTCACCCTCCGTTCTGTCTCCCCTTAGGTTAAGTGGTCCTGTAATGTTATATGAGGAGGAAAAATATGGAGATGACTTGAAAAATGGAAGCAACATCAGCCATCAGGTGCTAGGAAATACTCCCACTCCCCAGTCACCTGTCAGATCTGATAACATCCCTGTACAATCGCCCAAAGAAGTGATGACTCGCTTTCATTAAGTTTCGGAAAAAACTCCCTGGGTCTGGCATCGTTTACTTAGGAGACGGAAACAGTCTTTGCCTGCCCTGCAAACATTATTTATGGTGTAAAAAAAAAAATTAATCTTGCGGAAATACTTGTTAAGTTTAGCCTTTGTTTGTTTGTTTTTTAATAGATCAATCAAAAAATAAATATATAGTGACATCTGGCACGTTTTCACGACTCATGACAGCAGTTACCAATGAAGCGATTTTCCTGCTAAATTTAGTCTAGCTGGTATAAAATCATTACATTTCTCTAGCTCTTTTTTTTTCAGGTCTTGCCCATTTTTTTTTTTTTTTTTAGGTCTTGCCCATTTTTTTTCCGTTAATTTCCCTCAGTCTGGCAGATTTTTACCGCATCTGAGACTAATTTAGCGGATCTCAATAATTTCTCCTTTGGCAACAGTGCACGGCAGGCCTTCCGTCAGTCATTACCACGGCAGGAAAGGGAGAGGTTGTCTTGACCTTTGTCACAGTTCCCCCCCTCCCCCTTATTTTTAATGTTTTTGGTTTTATCTTCATTGTCGCATTCATGCTTTTGACTATCAACCTCTCCCTCTTTAGTTCTTCCATGCAACTACCCTACATGTTTTATAACATGTTGGAATTTCGTGTGAATAAAAATGACCAGTTTTCCACTTATGATTACACTGGTTTCACTAACGTCACTGAATGCCGGCAGATTAATTTGCTTCTTGATAGCAGCACAAGTGGTAAGTAGTTGTTCTTGGGCACCTGTATTAATCCGTCTGTCTTGGTCTTGTGCTACGAGGGGCTCCAGTAGCAAATTTCCAATGTTCTACCTCTAAATCGCTTATCTATCTGTTAACTGTTAAGGTGCCAGTATATCTGTCTTACTGGAATATTTGCTAAATAAAGAGCAATAATCTGCTTGCACCAACAGGCTGTAGTTTCTTGTTGATCAATCTTGCTTTCAGGCTTTCAGCACTTAACAGGTTTACCCGCGTGAATATCATCCCACATAGAGAATTAAATGTGGATAATAATATATCTTTAGATGTTTATTTTTCTGATTTGATGACACTAATGATTTCGAAATTACGATTAACTGCGGGTTTTATTTTGTGGGACATATTTCCTTCAGTATTGTTGATTTTGAATGGAAAATAAGTATTACGAGAGTTTCTCCGCATTTTAACCCTGAAACCGTTGACGATAGGGAGTGCATTTCACATTCTTTCGTACTGCTAAGCCTCAACTTTAGTGTATTGTGGTTTCCTCTTCCGTAATGCGAGATATACACGATAAAAACAATAATATATTACTTTTTGGTGTTGTTTACCCAAATACTGCTCTTTCCGGTGTGCAATATAGAAAATATAACATGGCCGTGACAGTTGCCAGATACCACTTTCTGAGCGAAAGGTACTGGGAATCGGGACATCACTTCTTTGGGCGATTGTACATCAGGAAAAACAGCTGTAACCAGTAAGATGAACACGCATTGAATGAACACCCATTGATAAGCAGTCCTCTTTAATTAGGTAAATACCTAAATAAAGAGGACTGTCAAGGGACTGCTTGCCCTTACCAACCCCCAAGAGCTTACTGAGACTCTCAGTGGCTATGAACATCTCATGAAGTGTACTGCAGAGGGGGAACTCCAGGTGATAGGTAAGGGTTCTGCATGCAATTTATATGTCCACTGCCACAATGTTGGCAAGCTATGGGCAGAGTCATCTACTCTGTCCCAGTTTGGAGACTGGAAAGTGCTGTGATGATAGGCTCATGCTTGAGAAGGAGATGACTATCGGTGTTCATATGGTAAGACTGATCCTGAAGATGTGGAGATTAGGGATGTAGACTTGGTGACCAACTTGCAGTGTTTGAATGAACCCTCTGAGTTTGTTGAAGTGACTCCCCTCATGTCTAGGTTCCCCAAAAGTGAAACCAATGCCTCTGCCAGAGTAGGGTGGGACATGTTTAAGGGTCCCTTGCATTCAAAATTTGTCTTGGGTCACCTTAGCTTCACTGGAGACCAGTACAGTGTGTCCTTCTAATCTTATGATACTTTAATTGCTCCAAGTTTGAACACAGTATGGTATCCTACCATAACTCAGCATATTGCTCCCATTACAGCCACTTCCACAAGGAACACCCAGTTTCAGCATCATGTCATCAGAATGCACCCTACTGTTTCAACAGTGGGGTGATCACCAGGTTGCATCTCAAAAAGGTCCATTTACCAGGAGGCTGCCTTTATCCACCTGGCTGTGATTGATGGTAGATCACCTGGCAGGCAGTCAAAGAAGAGCTGCGTGTCCTCAACCCGCCCCAGCAGCACTCCAAGCTTCTACCAAGGCCTGCCTCTCCCATGGCCTTCAGGAGATTCAGCCACTCTTTGGCTCCCCTCCTGCATGGTGCAGAAGGGACTGAGTGTTACCCAGGTGACTAATCCCCTTGCTGTCCTAATGACCTGATGAACACAACAGATGACGATAGCAAAATTGATGTTGTTGGCTCTTTAGCCTCAGAGAAGATTGTCTGCCAGCCATCCCTTCCTCCCATGATCTCTCCTAAACCCAAGACCCATTCTATCAAGTCCCGTCATTCCTTGTTGGCCACTGCTCAGACTGAGTCCACTTGATAATGTGGAAGATATGTCATAGCTCCTACATTATTATAACACAATACATAAATAGCATTAAGTATCATATATATATCATATGTATTATAGGGAGGTAGAGAGTGAGAAACAAGGAAGTGAAGAGACTGCAAGGCATAACCTTACCAGCCCAGGAAGTAACTGACATTGCACTTTTGTATCGTGGGAAGCTGACACATACAGTGTTCTGGAAGGTTCCATAGCATGCATGGTACATGTGACGAGGCTTTCCTTACTCCACAGGGAAAGGGATGAGATTCAGATTGACAAGAGAGGGCAGAGGAGAAGGAATAGAGACTCGCGAGAGTAGCTAGCATAAAACCGCTCTCACATTAATACGTTCTTGTGTTATACACTCTGAGTTAATCTTAAACTGCAATCAACCTCCAGTCTTCTTTAAATCCTCCCATCGTGACCACAACATATTCTCCTCCACAAGAAAGTAGAGACCTACAACTGCCTCAGCTGTGGCTACAACAGATATTCTTCAGTCTTTGTATGTTTCAGACTCAGCTGCTGATCTGTGCCCCTTATCGTCTGCATCTGCACCCTCAAGCAAACAGCCTATCTTTCTCTCCTTCCCAGCTGTCCACAGCCACGACTCCAACTGCTGGTTACGCCCTGTTATCTATCCTCTTTAGATGCTATTGCCTTTGCCAGTTTGATTCCTCCCTCTTGGACATCTGCTTCCAGCTGTGGCCCTGTTTGATGGCTGTTCTAACCTTAAGATACTGGTCTCCTTCCACATCAGTTTCCTCTATTTGGAACACATGTTCCATCCTTAAGAAGACATGACTGGTCACTAAGGAAGATATTCAAGTGGTGCATACCATAGTATGCCTCTGTGGGACCTGGCTCATCCCTTCCTTTTCAATCTCCATTCAATGCCAATCTACTTTCCACACTGGCTGATAAGTAGTCTTGTGCTAATTTTATACGAGTCTTCCCTGTAGTCCCCTCTCTATGTCTAGCTATCCTAGTGGAGTTTTCAAGGTTCTGGCTGCCTAGGCTGCTCTGTCCTCTAGGTGAGTCACAGCAGCTTTTTTTTACAGTCCATCCTGACATGTGTCTGAGACAGAGCTGCAGCACTTTCAGGTTCTTCTGTGTCCTCCATACCTCTTGATGAAAGACCTTCATGCCAAGCATTCTCACTGGAATCTGGGTGTGATTCAGGCCTTTAGTAACAGGAGTGGGGGCTCCCTATTCATCTTCATGCTGTCCAAACCTCACCTCAGCCAAATGATACCCAAGAGTCTTCCAGCTCATTATGACCCATGGACAGACCAGGCCTCCACACTCAGTCTATGCACAGAAGACCTGACATTTGGAGATGCTCTGATCACCACAGGACCTTGAGTGATCATCTTCCTCTCTACATATCTGTGCCTACCCTATACCATCCTGTGCCTCACCCAGTCCAGGTTGGTTAGTCATCACTCTGGTCTGTAATGCCAACACTACCTCCATAGGAAAACAATGTGATGGCTTTCACCTCCTCGATGGATGTAGGTCATTCATCCCTCCACCACTCAGATGGTTGCCATGTGTCCAGACCTGCAGTGTTGTGGCAGACAGCAGAGTGTTATCAGGTGGTATGAGAATGCCATGTTGGTAGAGGTGGAAGAGGTCTCCCATACCAGCCCATCATCCTGAACATCAGAGACTGGACACTGTCCACCCATACCTTGATGGCAGCTAAGTATAGTTCCTTCCAGACTTTCTGCTCATCATCATCCTTCCCTAGTTCAATGTCCAGGGCTTGGAGGTTTGCCTTGGCAATGTAGGGAGTCTGTCCTCAACTAAGCAATCACCTCTCCATTGCCTATCTGTCACTTTCTCTTTGGGAAGCCCAGACAACTCTACAGGGAACAATCAAGGAATTTACTGTGTTTCATAATCAGTGCCTCCAAGAGTGCACTCTGTGCCAGAAATTGTGCAAATTGCCCCTCTTACCAGTGATCCATGTAGAAGTTCCTCTTGCTCTACAGACACAGCACCCACTGCTCAGCCTATGCCTTGATGGTTCTTGCATAACCATACCACATTGACCATTTAAACTCTGTATACGATAATTTACCTCTACTGAGTCGGTTTTACAATCACTGTAAACAGTGCTTCATATAAGGCTTGCAGCTTGGCCTGTGCAGACCTCCATTATGCATCATATAAGGTCTGCAGCTTAGCAAGGATTAAGAATCTCCTGTCTTGATTGCTGTACATTGTGAAATTTGTGGCCAGACAATAGTGGGGTGATGGCTCAGACACCCTACTTCACACCTCTATCAACCCGTGTTTTCAACAAGATCTTGCATGAATCATCTGTGTATGGGTCCACAGTCCCATCACATCTGCAAATTGACAACATACAAAACTCTGCTCTTCATCTGGCTCTTGGGGCATTCCATTCCTCTCCCATAATGTTTCTACATGCCATACCTGATCCCTGTTCTCTTCAAGCCCGCTAGAAGGATTGTGACAGTATATTTCTCCCCTGCATCTTCTGCTACCCCAACACTCATTCTGTCTCCTCTCTCTTCCATGGCACAGGAATCAACCCCCCCCCACCTTTTGACCAGTATCCCACTGGCATTTCTATGCCAATGCCCTGAGGGCACTGCAGGACCCTTGCTCCTCCCCAGTGCCACCTGTTTCTCCTATAGCCATTTGGATAGACTTAGTAGCAGCTATCATCCCTAGCCTACCAGTCTCCTATCACAATTCAGTAGAAGGCATCAAAGCTCCCCAGATATTCTGCATATTTGGAGGAGAGGTCTATTGTGGGTTTTTCCTCATCTTCGCTAATAGTTTGCATGCCCCCCCTATGGGATTTATCGTAATTGGTACCAGGCACCCCACTTCTAAACCTAAATTTTCCCTTTTATAACAATTCATACCAACTAAATACATGCAAAATGATATGGTCGATAAATTAAAACACACAGAGGCAAGGTTAGGTTAATAAAAAGTTATGAAAAGGGAACCATATGGAAGAAACATGTACCACAGGCAAACCTGAGATGTTTTAGCCACTGGTGGAGTGAACATTGTCATTTTGGGGTACAGTTTTACTTTGATTTTTTCCAGACTTATATTTGACAATTTTCAGATTTTATTTGTTGGTTTTAGTGAGTTATTTACAGGTGTTAGGCTTAGGTTAGCTTCTTTTACAGCTTTTAGGCCATTTAGATTAGTTTTAAACTTTGTTTTCAGGCTCATTTGGGTGGGTTTTGGACTTGGCTAGGGGGGAAACCCAAGGCTGAAAAATGCATCCCATTACTTTACATGTTAAATCTACCCCAATATACGATACCCCACCTAACGACCAGTTTTTGCCTAACCAACTGCATCATTAAACAGGTATACCTGTACATTATATATATATATATATACACAGTATATATATACACAGTGAGTCCTCGGTAAACGAAAACTCAATAAACGAAATTTCAATGTTACGAAAGTGATGAATATAGGACAAATTCCACTATATGAAAGGTATCTGTCTCGATGATACAAAAAGCAAAGTGAAAGGAAATACTAAAAATTCAAAATGGGTGTGCTGCACAGCGTCGTGCTCGCTTGTAGCGAGGCCATCACAACAATAACGAGACAATTCGCCATCAGGACTTTTTGGCATCAGGACGATTCCCCATCATTTACTGTATTTACATATCAGTTAATTTAGCAAATATATTAGTTTTCGAGTTATATAAGTTATAAAGCTGATGGTTGTTTATTCTTTTTGTAATAAATGTAAAATATGGCATCAAATAATCAGTATTAACGGGAAAAAATAGAAATACAGTAAGACCTCACTATAACGGACTAATTGGGGCTCAGGCCAGTCCGAAATATGCAAAATTCCGATAAAAGCGACATCCGGACTTACCCCTGCTAATCCGGACTTTTTCCGATATATCAGACATTAGTCCGGACTGCAACAGTGGTTTTCACCACCATTGCAGTATTGTACTGTGTTATACCTTGACTACATTAATCAAATGGTATAATAATACTGTACTGTGCACTGAAAAACATGTCTTTTACTTGTCTTATTGTGGTGAACATAGCTGAAGTTGTCAGGCAGTCCGGACTGCTTTCTGGCTATATTGGACTTTTTCCGATATACAGTATAGGAGTTTAGTCCGGTAGCTCCTCGAGTCCGATAAAAACGAATTCCGGTCTACTGAAGTCCGTTATATCGAAGTTTTACTGTACAGTATATTGAAACATGAATCAGGTGACGTATGCCCCGCATGCCACTGTCTAGGCAACTCACCTGTTACCAGTGACCTGGCCAGTAAAGACATGTCATGCCACAGTAAGAAATTCAAGGCCAGAGTGATTCCTCAATCGATGACAATATGGAGGATTTACGTAGCGTTAAAGGAAGAAACAGTCAGAAATGATGAGCAGGTAATGTCGCCAAGAAAGATGCGGTCTGTTGATGTGTTTGGTGATGAAACAATGCTTATATCGCCTGTATTACTGTGTGAAAACCAATACACTCCTGCACTACATATAAAATCGTACCAAATAAATAAATAACTATTATAAGTAGCAGTGGCTTGGAATAGTTACCCTCCCATAGATCACGTTTTCTCAGGAGCCAAAGCCCATAAAAAACACAGCCATGTGAGGGTATTCTTGCCTGTAGCAGCATTTTAAAGGCCAGGTGAGCGATTTCTCTATGAATTTTCGATGTTTCTCATAAAAAGCAGAGGTTTTAGTTTAAAAAAAAAAAAATGAAAATCTGCCAGGACTGGGGTAGGTAACTGGTTAAGAATCTGCTGAGACAGGGCGGGTTAACATAAGGCTACATTTGAGACATTGGCATTTATACAAATGCCAGATGACCTCAAGTGAACGATCGACATACTGTAAAATTATATGAATAATCTTCATATTACGTCTACATTCTCAGTTAATCAATCAATCTCAACCTACTGCATCCACAAAATACAATAAAAATTACTGAAGATAGCTATGGGAGATGCCAGATTATAATTCAAAGTCGACTACAGTGAGGCAGAAACAAGTCAATTATTGACTACAGGTGCAAATTATAAACTGCACTAATCTCCCCACTATCTAACGTAATAGAGCCAAAAGCATGTCCGGAAAGTGGTCACGTCCAGATACTGGGCCCTGAAGCTCCAGGACCGGTCATTCCTGACCCTAACCTAACCTAACCTAAATCAGAAAACCACCTACCTACCTCCCTACTGGACATGCATAGCACTTATTTAAGACCCCTATTCACATAAATAATGGACATAAAGCATGAATTAATTGAAATTTAACCAAAAAATGATGATTTTGAGGTGAGATGTTCACCAGTTGATAGCATTGTGGAAGTGAGTATCGGACATGGAAATCACTATAAAAATCACCTTTTCTCACATCTTATCACAAAAATATGGGATACAAAACATGAAATAAATAAACTATTACCAGAAAATGATGGTTTAGAGGTGAGTATGGCAGAGATGTTTACCAGTTGACAGCATAGTGGAAGTAAGTATTGGACATGGAAATCACTATAAATATGGGATACAAAGCATGAAATAAATAAATTGTTACCAGAAAATGATGGTTTAGAGGTGAGTATGGCAAAGATGTTCACCAGTTGACAACATAGTGAACATAGGTAAGAGCCATGATAATCACTGAGAAAATCACCTTTCTCACAGCCTATGCACTCAAATATGGGACACAATGCATGAAATAAATAAAATGTAACCAGAAAAATTATGATTTAGAGGTGAGTAGGGCAAATATGTTCACCAGCTGAGAGCATAGTGAATGTAGGTAAGAGACATAATCACTATGAAAATCACCTTTCACAGCCTATGCACTTTAAATATGGGACACAAAGCATGAAGTTAATAAAATGTAACCAGAGAATGAGGATTTAGGAGTGATTATGGAAAATATTTGGCAGTTGACAGTTTACTTACATGTCCATGGTGGCTGTTACGAATATTACCCTCACCTCTAAAGCTTTGACAGTGGTGAAAATGCTCTTGAAGCATGTACAGTAATCCATTGTTTAACTGCACTTAACAATGCCGCCAACCATCCCAACAACCGCTTACTCCTCACGGCAGTTGAGAGATAGCTGGCAGTAGGGGAAGAGCACGGGAAG
>JAGKTI010004620.1:19317-49471 GCA_018397915.1 Birgus latro | reverse complement strand
TAGGTTAGGTTAGGTTAGGTTAGGTTAGGTTAGGTTAGGTTAGGTTATGACCGGACATGAAATTGACTGCTTCAACATTTTTCATAGCTGGTGCACTTAATAACCATGCATGAAAGAATTAAATTAAAAGCAGGAAATTATGATTAACACAATGTTAGGTTAGGTTAGGTTAGGACCGGACATGAAATTCACTCCTTCAACCTTTTTTCTAGCTGTTTTAGTTAAGAACCATGCATGGAATAATTAAATAGCAAGCAGGAAATTATGATTAACATTTAGGGTAATTTTATAACATATGTACAGCATGATGAAAACAGGTTAGGCATGAAAATCTTTATGGTAACCATAGGTTAGGTTAGGTTAGGACCGGACATGAAATTGACTGCTTCAACCTTCTTTCTAGCTGTTTTACTTATGAACCATGCATGGATAAATTAAATAGCACGCAGGAAATTATGATTAACATTTAGGGTAATTTTTTAACACATGTACAGCATGATGAAAACAGGTTAGGCAAGAAAATCTTTATGGTAACCATAGGTTAGGTTAGGTTACGACCGGACATGAAATTCACTGCTTCCACCTTTTTTCTAGCTGTTTTACTTAAGAACCATGCATGGAAAAATTAAATTCCAAGCAGGAAATTATGATTAACATTTAGGGTAATTTCTTAACACATGTACAGCATGATGAAAACAGGTTAGGCATGAAAATCTTTATGGTAACCATAGGTTAGGTTAGGTTAGGACCGGACATGAAATTCACATCTTCCACCTTTTTTCTAGCTGTTTTACTTAAGAACCATGCATGGAAAAATTAAATTGCAAGCAGGAAATTATGATTAACATTTAGGGTAATTTCTTAACACATTAACAGCATCATGAAAACAGGTTAGGCATGAAAATCTTTATGGTAACCATAGGTTAGGTTAGGTTAGGACCGGACATGAAATTCACATCTTCCACCTTTTTTCTAGCTGTTTTACTTAAGAACCATGCATGGAAAAATTAAATTGCAAGCAGGAAATTATGATTAACATTTNAAATGTTAATCATAATTTCCTGCTTGCAATTTAATTTTTCCATGCATGGTTCTTAAGTAAAACAGCTAGAAAAAAGGTGGAAGCAGTGAATTTCATGTCCGGTCGTAACCTAACCTAACCTATGGTTAGGTTAGGTTACGACCGGACATGAAATTCACTGCTTCCACCTTTTTTCTAGCTGTTTTACTTAAGAACCATGCATGGAAAAATTAAATTCCAAGCAGGAAATTATGATTAACATTTAGGGTAATTTCTTAACACATGTACAGCATGATGAAAACAGGTTAGGCATCAAAATCTTTATGGTAACCATAAGTTAGGTTAGGTTAGGACCGGACATGAAATTCACATCTTCCACCTTTTTTCTAGCTGTTTTACTTAAGAACCATGCATGGAAAAATTAAATTGCAAGCAGGAAATTATGATTAATATTTAGGGTAATTTCTTAACACATTAACAGCATCATGAAAACAGGTTAGGCATGAAAATCTTTATGGTAACCATAGGTTAGGTTAGGTTAGGACCGGACATGAAATTCACATCTTCCACCTTTTTTCTAGCTGTTTTACTTAAGAACCATGCATGGANAAAATTAAATTGCAAGCAGGAAATTATGATTAACATTTAGGGTAATTTCTTAACACATTAACAGCATCATGAAAACAGGTTAGGCATGAAAATCTTTATGGTAACCATAGGTTAGGTTAGGTTAGGACCGGGCATGAAATTCACATCTTCCACCTTTTTTCTAGCTGTTTTACTTAAGAACCATGCATGGGAAAATTAAATTGCAAGCAGGAAATTATGATTAACATTTTTGGTAATCTTTTAACACATTTACAGCATGATGAAAACAGGTTAGGCATGAATTTAGGGTACTTACGAACAAGAAGCTGCCCTCTTATGTAATAACCCACTCTATCATCTCAGACTCTAACAGGAAGACCTTGCACCTGACACACCTTTCTAATCGAGAATCACAAGCACTTATCACCAACACTTTACACAATTTTTTTTTTTTATAACTGGAATCACATCACTTCACTGCACTGTACAAAACAGTAAATTCCATCATCACACACATGATGAAGAAGGTGAAGAGCAGTATCAAGCACTGTATGAGGTAGGGTATCACCACAAAAGCAATCAATATGGCCGCCGTGATCGGCGCGGGCAGGAAATTCAAACTGACGCGGCCCCAAAAAATCGAAAATTTTTCAATTTTTTTTCTAATTTTTTGGCATTTTGGGAGTTGGGCAGCCCACAATATCTGAATAGTGAGTATGTCCGAGTATTGGACATTTGAATATTAGAGGGATTACTGTATATATAGAGTAGGCGCGGACAGTATTGACGTTTTTTTGCCGATGTCATTCTTTTTCGCGTTAAGTGAAGTAGGGTCAATACTACCCTCCCCTGTGATGGGAAATGAGCTGACGCTTTTTCAACAGGAGCTGGCAACCCTGCTTGATAGGTTTGGCACCACAGGAGCAGGCTCAGTAATGTTTGGGCAGCCACAGGAGGAGGATTGTCTCTGTGTGTGATGCACAACGAGGGCATGTTTTGACTCAAGTAACACAGTTATTTGGTTACCTACCACATTCTCATCATGCCTAAAGTAACCACAAGCAAAAACAAACGTGTGGAAGTGATTACTTTGTACAAAGATGGCCACAAACTCCCATTTATTGCAAATCAGATGGTGTTAGACTGAGGACAGTGCAGAGACTGGTGAAGCGGTTCAAGGTCAGTGGGGAGGCCATTCCTCCCACTCCACTTCCCAAGCCTGGGAGACCTCGTAAGACAACCTTCAGGACCCATCAGCTGATCTCAAGGCAAGTTAGCAAGGATCCAAGGCTAACAGCATGGGATTTAAAAGAAAAGAACCCACAGTTGCTGGCAGATGTGTCTGTCAGAAGTGTGCAGCAGCTGTTGCATGACGATCTGGGCTACAAGAGTTTTTGTGCTCGTAAAAAACCACTGCTAACTGCACTTCAGAAAAAAAAGAGAGTAAATTTTTGTAAGAAATATCTTGCCTGGAGTGAGAAGCAATGGAAAACTGTGCTTTGGAGTGATGAGTCAACATTTACTGTCACTGGTACCCCTTCATCACGAGTGTACCGCAAACCAGGCAGTGACCCCCTGGATCCTAAGTACACTTCCAAGTTTGTTAAATACCCAGCCTCACTCATGGCTTGGGGCTGCTTTACATACTATGGTGTTGGTAGGTTGGTAATTCTACCTGCAAATGAAAAAGTGAACCAGAACAATTATTTGGAGCTATTATGTGATGTTTTAAGTGACTCTTTTGATAAAACCAAGGCAAGAGTATTTATGCAAGATTCTGCCCCTGCACATGTTGCAAAGTCAGTGAAACAGTGGCTAACAGACTGTGAGGTTCCCTTTATTCGAGATTGGCCCGGAAACAGCCCAGATATCAATCCCATTGAGAATTTATGGGCGCACATGAAGCGGCAGCTGCGTAGTATGGACACATCATCTTTGCCTAAACTTGAGGCTGCAGCTATGGAGCAGTTTTAGTCCGTCTGTTCTGCACAACTACGCCATCAGTCTCCCCAGACGCCTTAAGAAGATAATAAAGGTGAAAGGGAATGCCAGTAAATACTAAATTCAATGGTGAGTGTTAATTTATTTGTTTCTCCTTGCTAACCACAAGAATGTTTTCTTTTTTTAAGATGGCGTTAACACTTTCCATGCCTACTGTACATATACACTGTATATAAATATATACAGCAGAACCCCGAAATTCATACACAATTTGTTCCTGGAGGCTATATGAGTTGCGAATTGTTCGAAAACCGAATAATTTTTTCCCCGTAAGAAACAATGTACAGTATTTTGCATTAATCCGTTCTTTAGTATGGATGAAACAGTAGATTTCGCCATACCATAATGAATGGCAAGATTGGAGACATAGGTTCCACTTTCAAACTTTGCAATGAGTTCTTTTTTCAGCTCAACTGTTGTTCTCACTGGTTTTTCTTTAGCTCCAGCTGACTCACTAATCTTCTTAGGGCCCATGATTATGTATAATTTTCTAATGAAAATACGTAATTTATCACAATGTTTAACCCGCCGAGTCCCGACTGGTTTTTTACCCAGCCTAACCTCAGATCCCGACTGATTTTCGACTTTTTGTTTTTTGGCTGAAACCTTCGCTTTTGGTGAGAAACATCGAAAATTCATAGTGAAATCGCGATCCTGAGGTAAAAAAATCTTGATACAGGTGTCACTCAACCTTACATTTTCCTTCTTTTTCAGGGTACCTGGCTAAGAAAACGAACTATGGAAGGGTTGATTAATTCAAGCCACTTTAAATTACGTATTTATTTCATTTATTTGGCACGAATTTATGTGTAGTAAAAGTCTATAATGGTTTTCACACAATAATATAGGTGTTTATAAGCAATGTTCACTTACCCAAAACCCCAGTATATGGCACCTTCCTTTATAACATTACCACCTCATCACTTCTGTTTGTTTCTACCTCTAGCTTCTTTGTTTCTCTGTCCTTCACATCAGGAATCACTTTCACCGCGAATTTCGTCATTAGAGAGACCGTGGGGCAACATACCTTTACTGGCTAGGTTGCTACTAACAGGTGAATTGCCCAGTGTGGGGGGGATGGGGGGGAAGGGGGGGTTAGGAGGGGCCAGGCAGTATCTCCGCTTGATAGCAGATAGAAAAAGGTCTCCCACATATGCCTGCCAAAAATCACCCGCGAATGTTGAAAATGTGCATACAATGGGCCTTGCAATTGCGTGACATACGATGTACGTCGTTGGGTCTGTCCGTGGAAAAAAGTAGCAACGTACACCGTATGTCGATGGGACTAAGCGGGTTAATGGAGCCTGTATGACTTATGTTTAGCTGGCAGAAGACAAAGCGGGACTGGCAACCATGTGGCACCTTCAATGCCGCATCTCTTACTGCAAATAGTGGGTCACCGTACAAAAACTGGAGTGATTTTTGGACGAAAAAGCTGTATGAAAACCGAGTTGTACGAGTAGAGAGGCGTACGAATTATTCCGGGGTTCCACTGTATACGTAAATACATATATATATATAATGGCATTCATGAATCTGGAAAAAGCATACGACAAAGTAGGCTGAGAAGGATTGTGGAAGGTTTTCCACATGTACGGTGCACATGATAAGCTGGTAGGTGCCGTCATGAGTTTTTACGATGGTAGTGAAGCATGTGCAAGGGTTAATGAGCATCTAAGTGAATGGTTCACGATAGGTGTGGGTGTGCAACAAGGTTATGTGATGTCCCCATGGCTGTTCAATATAAATACGGTAATCCCTCCAATATCCAATGTAACAGAGCCAAAGGCATGTCCAGAACTTGGGTTTGTCAAGGATTTGGACAAAATGCCTCCTGAACAGGTACTTATTGACCCTAATCGAACCTAACTCTGTAAAACTACCTAAATAACTCTCTACCGGACAAGCACAGGACCCATTTCAGACCCTATTCACACAAATAAGGGAGAGAAAACATGAAATAAATGAAAAGGAACCAGAGAATGAGGAATCAGAGGTGAGTATGGAAAATATTTAGCAGTTGAAAGGGTACTGTAACTCCCTACCAGACATGAACAGCATTTATTTCAGACCCTATTCACACAAATAAGGGACAGAAAGCAAGCAATAAATGAAAAGGAACCAGAGAATGAGGAATTAGAGTTAAGTATGGAAAATATTCAGCAGTTTCCAGGATACGTACAACACTGCCGTGGCCGTTGCGAAGATTAACCTGCCTCCTCTATGGATCTGACAGTGGTGAAGGTGCACTTGATGCACGTACAGTAATCCAGTGTTGCAGTGCACTTACAGCCACCGCAAAAAACCTTGATACTTTCCTATAGTTAGCTAGAAAACTTCACCATGACATAACTCTGATAGGCGAAAACGTCACTTTAAAGTGATGTTTTCGCTTATCTGAGTTAATATTTTTAACTTCTCTACATCACTCAAGTATTTTCCAGGCATCTTGGAATATGTCAGGTGGAAATACCACGCTAGGAAGATGTAGGGGAGAAACTGAGAATTTATGCAACAAGAGCATCGACAGCATACATTCTCCCCTGATGACAGCTGGGTGAGCACTGGCGAGCATATCAGTCACAGTGAGTCTGGGAGTGTCCAGGGTGTTGCCAGATGTACATTACCAGCCGGATTAACACAGCTGTTCATCACTGCGTGGCAAATTTAGAGTAGGGATGAACACATATCGGCTTTTTCTTTGGTTTTTGACGTTTTTTGGACATTTTTGGACCCAAGCCCAAAATGTCCAGGACTTGGGGTGTCCGGATCTTAAAGGGATTACTGTATATGGATGGGGTGATGACAGAAGTGAAAACAGTGTAATGGAGAGGGGGACGGGATTGGTAATGAATGGTGATGGATGGAATACCTCAAATTTTGTATGCTGATGATTCAGTACTACTTGCAAATACCAGACAAGAACTTGGTAGGCCAGTGCAGAGTTTTGCTGATGGTTGTGAATGTCATGCCTTGAGAGTTAATATAGAAAAGAGTAAAGTGATGGTTACTGAGAGATGACTCCCTTTGCGGTTACACCAAATGGAGACAGACTGGAATTGGTGAGAGAGTTCAAATACCTGGGTACAGTGATTGTACAGAGAGGAAAATATGCAAAATAAGTGGAAAGTAGAGTGGCACAAGGAAGGAAAGTAGCTGGTGCAATGAAGGCTTTGATAAGAAACAGAGGCTTGAGTGTTGCAACTGCACGAGGCTTACATGTTGGAGTGTTAGTGCCAACTTTAACATGTGGATGTGAGACTATAGTGTGGCATGAAAATGTAAAGCAAGAGTGAAAGCAGTGGAGATGGAACTGCTGAGGAATGTACAGTGCACCCTCACAAAATGTGAGTTTATGGGTGGCAGAAACCCTCGCATTCTACGATTTCACACTGTGTGAACCAAAGAACTTATGGGAGAAACGGTATATGATGGACAGCCCACCCAGGGCTTGGTCTTCGGGTCCCCTTCCAGCCTACTCTACCCTGCTAATACTTTGTCTAATAGTACATCTAGCTGGACCACCAAATAAAACAAAAACAGAACACCATGTACCTTTATTTCAGTGACTCTGGGCTTGTTGAAAAGGGAAGGGGTGGGTAACTGAGGCTTGGGGAGTCTACTCTTGCCCCTCAGGGCAGGGTGCCCCATTGTCAATCTCACTGTCACTACTGAGGTCTCCAAGAGGTGCCATAAAGCCTTCAAAGTCATCAGCTGAGACCATGATGAACAGGTGGGTACTGCTATGATGCTAAAACGGACCACAGGATGCGAGGTACAACATGTGTTCTCGTGGTAATATGGAGGAGAAGTGTCTGTTTACCCAGAAGTGTCGGTAGATAGCATGCAGATAGCTGGCCAGCCGCCTGCCATTTTGAATCTGGCTTGTTGCCAGCCACCTGCCTTCATGAGAGTGACTTGCATTGTCCAGCCCAACACTCGTAGTAATGGCGGGAAGTCCATTTTAGCCTTGGAATCACACAGCCGATTCGGATGTTGGGATGTTCAATTCGTGGATTTCGCAATCAATAAAAAGTAAGCATTCTTTGGGCTGACCTTGCATTGCAGGTGATTCACACTGTGTGAGTTCGCATTGTGTGGGGGTGCACTGTATGTGAAGTACAGAGAGTGGATAGGATACGAAATAATGTGATTCATGAAAGATGTGGAGTGAGGAAGTCTGTGGACACCTGAATCAAAGAGAGTGTACTAAGATGGTATGGTCATGTGGAGAGAATGGATAACAAAAGAGTGGTGGAAAATGTATGTCTGAGCAAATTTGAAGGAGGGAGGAGGATTGGTAGGCCAAGGAGAAGGTGGAGGGATATGGTGGATGAGTGTGTGAGGATGAGAGGTTTGGAAGTCGGTGAGGCTAGGAGACTGACGAGAGATAAAGCTGGCTGGATTATATTGTGAGGAGAACCACATGATCAGGGATTGGCACCCTTTTTAACGTGACAGCGTCCAGATTGAGTCTGAGGCTAGGGGACTGACAAGAGATAGAGCTGGCTGGATTATACTGTGAGGAGAACCACATGATCAGGGATTGGGACCCCTTTTAACGTGACAGCGTCCAGATTGAGTCTATCAGATAAGTTTATGTGAAGGTACAGAACGTGATGAATGTTTTTGGCGTATCAGATAGAGCCAGGATTCCAAGGGCTTTAGTGGTGGGCGAATGGAGGCATGGCCCATTGGACTGGGCAAATTTGGGCTGTATGGACACTGCTACTTCTCATCCTGACCTAGGGTGGGAAAGGAGGTCCAGAAAATGATATCAGAAGTACTAGTGATTGATAAACGGGGTGGCTTAAGAAGTGGCAGAGGATGTGCAGATTAAATATTTGCAGTGAGACAAAGAGTGGAAAAGGATTGTGAGAAGGATTACAGGGTGTTTATGGCATTTATGGATCTGGAAAAAGCACACAAAAGTAGCAAGGGAAGAACTGTGGAAGATTTTGCGCATGTATGGTGTAGATGGTAAGTTGCTACGTGCCCTCAAGTGTTTTTATGATGGTAGTGAGGCATGTATAACGGTTAATGGGTATCTCAATGAATGGTTCACAATCAACGTGGGCATTCGACAAAATTGTGTGCTGTCCCCATAGTTGTTCAATATATATACATAGATGGATAGGGTGATGAGAGAAGTAAAAACAGAAGTAATGGAGAGAGGGATGACGTTGCTAATGAACAGTGACAGATGGAATATTTCAAATTTGTTGAATGCTGATGATACACTGCTACTTGCAAATACCAGACAAGAACTTGCTAGACTAGTGTAGAGTTTTGCTGATGTCTGTGAGCACTGTGCCTTAAGAAAAAATGTAGAAAATAGTAAAGTGATGATAATCAAGGGAGAAGGTGACTCTCAGTGTCACGTTACAGTGAATGGAGAGAGACTGGAACTGGCGAGAGAGTTCAAATACCTGGGCACAGTGATATAGAGGAATATGTGCAAAAGAAGTGGAAAGTAGAGTGACACATGGAAGGAAGGTAGCTGGTGCCATGAAGCCCTTGAAAAGAAACAGAGGCTTGAATGTTGCAGCTGCACGAGGATTACATGAAGGAGTGTTAGTGCCAACTTTAACATATGCATGCGAGACTATGGTGTGGCATGAATATGAAAAAGTCAAGAGTAAGAGCAGTGGCGATGGGACTGCTGAGGAATGTATGTAGAGTACAGAGGATGGATAGGATACAAAATACAGGCAACCTTTATGCAACGAACACTTACACAACGAAAATTCGGTTTAACGAAAATTGTATTTTACTACCCTTCGTTTGCACAACAAATGCCTAGACTCGGTTTAACGAATTTTTGGCTCTATTATCATTTCAACCCCTAACAGAATTACAAGTTTTTGATCCATTGTTTCAGTATTTTAGAAAAGTCTAAGACACTTTTCTTCTATGACATTTTCATTGCAAATTATTTTTATTTTACTCCTGAAGGTTAGGTTAGGTTAGGTTATCTTCAAGAGTTATAGTGGGGGAGCACTATATGATTCATGAAAGATGCGGAGTGAGGAAGTCTGTGGACACCAGAATCGAAGAGAGTGTGCTGAGATGGTATGGTCATAAGAAGAGAACGGATAACAAAAGAGTTGTGAAAAAGGTACAGTACATCCCCCTAGTATGCAAGTTCCTAGTGCGCAAAGACCTGTTTTTAATATTTTTAATATCTTCCTAACCAGAGTACGCGAGTCACACCCACACAACGCAAGGCAGAAGGAAAAAACTGCCCAAAACCGGTGTTTTCTGGTGTGAACCCCGAGTGCGACACCTGCCTCTCCATTACGCACCACCCTCATCACCCGTTTCTATAATAACGTTTGGCTTCACATGAATGATGGTTATTTCACAAATTTCAAGTTGTTATGCTACAAACCAGTGGAGGTGGAGGGGACGGCAGCAGGCGAGTCGGGGGAGGTGGTGAGGGGAGGATCCTCCATCTCCTCGCTAATGCTCACATTTTCGGCAACTTCCTTCACCTCTTCTTGTTTGTCTGTTTCATTCCTCATCTTGTTATAGACATTGTAGAGAAGGATTCACCATCTCCTCCTCGCTACTGCTCACATTTTCGGCAATTTCCTTCATCTCTTCTTGTTTGTCTGTTTCATTTCTCGTTAATGGACATTGTTATGTACATATGTCCATAACAAGATGAGGAATGAAACAGACAAACAAGAAGAGGTGAAGGAAATTACCGAAAATGTGAGCAGTAGCAAGAAGGAGATGGAGGATCCTCCCCTCACCACCTCCCCTGGCTCGCCTGCCGCCATCCCCTCCACCTCCACTGCCCTACCTGACTCACCAGCCAGCTCCCCCTCCTCCTCCGCATCTAATTGGTGCCATTTTCTGGTACCAATTAGATGTTTTTGGTGAGATCCTACTGTACTGTACTGTATGTGTCTTAGATATTTTCCCTCAAATGGGTCAAAAAGGTCACTGATAAAGAGGGAAGCCGGCCATGTGTTAATTTTCCGGTTAGTTTATGTATTCCTAGTACGTGAATTCCTAGTAAGTGAGCACCTCTGCCACCCATATAGGCATGTTCTAGGGGGGTGTACTGTATATCTGAGAGAACTTCAAGGAGGGAGAGAAGGTGGAGGGATATGGTGGATGAGTATGTGAGGAAGAGAAGTATGGAAGTCGGTGAGGCTAGGGAACTGACAAGAGATCCAGTTGGCTGGATGAATGTTGTGAGAAGAAGTGCATGATCAGTGATTTGGCACCCTTTTTAACATGACAGCATTCGGATTGACTCTATCGGATACGTTTATGAGAATCGACAGAATGTGGTGGAAGTTTCTGGCATATCAGACAGAGCCAGGATTCCAGGGGCCTGAATGATGAGTGAATGGAAGTGTGGCCCAATGGAGTGGGAAAACTTGGGCTGTCTGGATGCTGCTACTCCTCACCCTACCCTTGGGCAGGAAAGGAGGTCTGGATGATGATGATGATACTGTATATATACTGTACAGACACACACACATTCACACACATGAAGTCAGAGTCAGAGCAAACAGACGTGTCTCAACCACCTCTGCAAACCTAAAGTAGTTTTCAGGAATTATGTTTGTTCTGTCATCTGTAGTCTTCTCTAAAGTTTAAAGTATTGTCTGTTAATAGTCTGCCAAAAATGTAAAGAGCCATTGTCAATAAATATTTGAGTATACAGTACATGAATGTTCATAGGAATTTTGATAACAGCTGTTAGTACTGTACCCAACCATCAAACATGGCCGACAATATAAACACTGAGGAACCCAAATTTCCAGGATTTGACAGTGAAACAAGTGTGATGGATTTAGTTGTAACTTTGATTATGAGAATTAGTGAACTTGAAAAGAATTTGGAGGATTTAGTATCAAGAAACATACCTGAAAATACCAAAAACACCATACAGAGTCTGAAACAGGCCAACGAGATGGCGAACCAGGAGATCGAGAATTTGAAACAAGAAAATATTAAATTGAGAAGAAAATTAGAAGCGAGTAGTAACAAAATGGAGAAGATGAGTAGTGTGTTGGAAGAGCAAATGGCAAAGTCCTGAAGTTTTTGAGGGAGACAGTGCAAAGGAAAGGGACCTGAGGCGTGGAAAAACAAAATCCGAATGCTGCAACACAACAATACACCTGCTCACAAATCGCTCCTTATCTGTGGCTTTTTGGCAAAGCACAAGACTACTATCATCCCCCAGCTGCCCTACTCTCCAGACCTTTTTTTTTTTTTTTTTTATGTGTCCAATTCTGGGCATAGGCTTCACAGCCTGCTATCAAGGCCCAGTCATTCTCCTACAATCTACATGTCACCACTTCAGCGCTTAACACCCACCGTCCATATTGAATACATGCTAGGGCTGTCTCATACAGGACTGGTGTATTGGTATTAGCGGGGTCATTTTTACGACATGTCGGCAGGTCTTCTGGTAGATCAGTAAAGCCTGATTTAATGAAATTCAAATCCTTAAACTGTTCCCTGCACCAGCGAGGATTTGAACCTGGGTCCCACGGGACCGCAAGCCAACTTCTACCGATCGAGCTACCGCCTCCCCTGGTTCCTGCAGACCTTTTTTTTGTTCCCAAAGTTGAAATTCACCCTGAAAGGTCGCCAATATCAGATGACAGAAGAGAGAGAAGAAAATTTGCCAAGTGCCCTGAACACAAGTTCACTCAAGCACATGCACCTCGATGACTAAGTGACGTGGTGTGATGCTGCCACGGTTAGACTAAAGCTCGAATTTGCTGTTACACAGCATTCCCACTACAATCACGCTATGCAGGCTAGTTGATGCTCTATTTAAAAAGTTTGGTTTCTTTTTGGACAGACCTTGCATGGGCCAAGTTGGTGTACAATGGGTATAGCTTTCATTTTCAATACCAGAACATGCTATTGTACTCATTTATTTTGAAAGATGTTCTTGAAATCCCACCTCAGGGGGATCACTGATGTAATAGATTTTAGGCTTTATCAGATCGGGCATTCCCTCAGTTAGTCAATCATAGTGAGGGTTTACTGCATGTTCTACCTTATTATGGATGAAATAAATTTTTAGAAGACAAATTATTAAATGGCTCCAGGGGCTTATCATTTGTTTTCTTAATGGAAAAAGTTGGTGTTTTAATCTATTCCAATGGGAAATCGTGAACTCGACATTCTTTACGAGATACAAAATGAGCAACTGACTAAGAATTGATATCAGCTTCTCTGTGACTTATGGAAGAGCATCTTATGCATTAGGGAGACTTTATTACCACAATCTTTAGATCTATGGACTCCAGCACAAAAAATATATTTGGGATCACTGTTCCTTCTCATACACTTCTCAGATGCGTAATCAAAACCTGGCAGTGATGATACTGAGTAACCCAGGATCTGCTGAAGGCAGACATCATGCGAGACCTATAAAGATGTAATAGCCCTATTCTATGATGAAGGAGTGCAACTCAGGAGACATCTTTAAGACTGCAGTTTTTGTATCATTTCTACTTCATGTAAAGAGAAGGATCAGAGTGCAACCACTATCCACATGCACCTTAATTCTGTGGTTATTCAAAATGCCTGGAACGATATCTGAGTCATCCAAGGAACAAAAAAGGCATGATATGGTCATCTCTGGCATCATTTTCCTTGTCTCAGATACACACTAACATCATCACAGCCAAAATGATGATTCATCACCTCATTTACCTTACTCCTACCTCCTTGGATGGAAATTTCATTACGAGTCCATCAGCTTCAGCCTTTGTACAGCTATCAATAAGTATCGAGTCAAGAACATCTCTGCTGCTGTCCGAGCTAACATGACTCATCCGAGCATTCGCATAATCCTAACATGACTCATCCGTACATTCACGTCATCATTTGGTTTTACAACTAGTACCTGCTAGTCACAAACAGTCTTCTTTTCACCATGATTACTTACTTGTATGATGTCTTTTGTTAAGTTTTTCTTGCCATCTTTGAGGTTCTTTCTGAGCACCTCAGTAAATGCCTCCATTTAAGAATGGCTGGCAACCCCTGGCAATATCCAAATACAGTAAAAGTCCATTTCTCCGAATGGCAGTGGACCGAGAATCATTCAGAGTATCTGATTTTTCAGATTTTTGGGTGGGACCCCTAAGACACCTAATTTCATGTTTAAATTGAAATTTTACTGAACTGATCACTTCATTCATTCATAATACAATATGGACATATTAACATTACTTTACGTATTACACAAATTTTTGACTTAATAATGTATTACTGAAGACACGAATTGTAATTAGTAAATTAAGAGATGTTATGAGCTGTTTAACTCACCAGTAATGCATAGTGTTGAAAACAGCAATTGTAGGCAGGTAAATCCAATTAGAAAGAGTAAGTCCAGGGTTAATAATAATACAGTATGCACATATTGTAAAAGCACAAAAACTTAGTATTTATAACTGTTGAAAATTCCTTAAACCTACAGTACAGATCCAAAAGTGGTCAGTTGTTTATGAGGAGTTGCCAATCCATGCATTACCTGATCCATGACCACAACGCTTGGCACTGCGGTGCATTTGGCGCCCAGTTTGAATTGTTTAATTTTGATTTTTTTTTACTTTTGGAGTTTTTGTCAGCCTTCTTCAAAAATTCGGATTATTGGGATTTTCGGATTATCAGTGTTCAGATTAATGGACTTTTACTGTACTGTAATAAGAAACTGGTATTCTTTTGCCAGACCAAGGTTAAAATACAGTAAGTCCTTCTTACCAGTATATGCTGCCTTTTTCCCAGTCATTTTTACTATTAACTTCAGATATAACATAACAAGGAATATGGGTCTGATGGAGTCCTTCCTGCTGTCCTCAAGAACTGTGCTTCTGTGCTTACACCCTGCCTAGGTAAACTCTTTCACCTTGGTCTTTCAACTTGTACCATTCCTTCTTGCTGGAAGTTCACTCTCATTCAGCCAGTCCTAAAGAAGGGTGACCATTCTCAACCCTCTAACTATCGTCTAGCATCCTTCCTATCACGACCTTCTTTCTGATCATCAGTATGGGTTCCATCAGGGACGCTCCACTGGCAATCTTCTCATCTACCTTTCAGACTCCTGGTCATCTTCCTTTCGGGACTTTGGCAAAAGCTTTGCCATTGCACTTAACATCTCAAAGGCTTTCGATCGAGACTGGCAGAAATCTTTAATTTCCAAACTGCCCTCTTACGGTCTCTGTCCTTCTATCTGTGCCTTCATCTATAGCTTCCTTTCTGGTTGTTCTATAGTCGCTGTTGTAGATGGGCATCATTCTTCTTCTAGATCTATCAATAGTGGTGTTACTCAGGGCTCTGTCCTATCACCAACTCTCTTCCTTTTACGAGTATTCATCAATGACCTTCTAAACTGTACATCTAACCCTACCAACTCGTACACTGATGATTCTACCCTTCACCTTTCCATTTGGTTCCCACAATGTCCATCTAAGCAGTTACTTCAACAAACAAGGGATGAGGCTATGGCACACCTAATGTCTGACTTGGCTCGAATCTCTGACTGGGGTAAAAATAATCTTGTTTTTAATGCATCAAAGACTCAGTTCTTACACTTATCAACCCGACAAAATCTTCCACAGGAGTACCCACTAATGTTTAATAATATCCAGCTCAAACCTGCATCATCCTTGAACAAGCTTGAGGTTTCATTCACTTGGGACTTATCTTGGAAAGCTCATATTGCATCTCTTGGAAAAGCCGACTCCATACCTCCTTTATCCCTGCGCAGTTGTTGACTTTATACAAAGATTTTATTCGTCCCTGTGTAGAGTACAACTCTCATGTGTGGGGAGGCTCCCCACATACAGCTCTTCTCAATAGGGTGGAATCAAAGACTTTTCGTCTCATTAACTCTCCTCCTCTTACCGGCTCCCTTCAACCTCTGTCTCTTCGCTGCACTGGTGCATCTTTATCTCTTTTCTATTGCTACTTCAATGGTCACTGCTCCTCTGAACTGTCCGCTTGCATCCTTCCACCTCTAAGACGGGTGCTATGCACCCGTCTAGCAACAAACTCTCATCCCTTTTCTGTCCAACTCTCTAATGCAACAGTTAACCGTTATGCCCAGTTCTTCATTTATACGACAAGTCAACTCTGGAACTGTCTCCCTCTGTCTATATTTCCTACTTCCTAGGATCTCCAGTCTTTCAAACGCAGTGCATCCAGGTATCTCGAAATGAACGGATCTTGAATTTGGCTCTCTTTTGTATGTTTTTTTTTCTTGGAAGGAACGGTTGCAGGCTCCTAGTCTTTGGTTCCTTCTTCCCCGCATTAAAAAAAATATAAATAAATATAAAAAATAAATTTCAGAAATAATGCCAAATAAAATTCTGATACTTATAGCTAATATGCTGGTTTCTTCTACTTACAAGGACCAGTTGTATGGAGAAAGTTGTGATATTTTGGAACATCCCTTACTTACAGAAAGGAATGTTGGTAACTGTAATGAGACATTGGAGGCTCGAAATAAAGGGATCATATTTCAGCTAATCCTCTCATCCGACCCTGACTCACCCGTACAAGGACAGAATAGCACTGCTCAGCCATGAGACCCTTAAAGTCTTGTGTGGAGAGGTCAAAGCCTCTTGCCCCCTGCATAGCCACACTCTTCTTGCTCCCTCGGTGACGATGCACATATTCCCGGTACAAGTTCATGCCAAAGATGTCTGTGTGGATATTGTCTCTGTGGGGGAAATTGCAGGAGTTTGTAGCAACAGCTTATAATATAAGAGGGGTCACGTGTCTTAAGGGCCCAAAATGCCATCCCTGGAGAAAAAGTTTTATTTTTTTTTTTTAAATAAATGTACAGCACTATTTTAAGCCATCCTCTATCACCTAGGTGATATGAATGCGAAAAAACTTTTGTTTTCAACTCTATCAGCTGCAGGCATCAAGTGCCTGGCAGTGTCGCAAGTCTCAAGGTCCTTACATCCTGTTTACATGTGAGAACAATGAGGTGGTAGTGGGACGTTTGGTCTCTGCGTGGTGGGAACAGCTGGTAGAGAGTGGCAGTTTGGGCCCCTTCATTTTTTCCTTTATTATACTAATAATGAGCAATAAGGGATTAATTTTTTTTATTGAACAATGTTATTTTACCTCTCATACATGTAATTTACATTAATATAAATTCGTAATGTTCCAGAATTGCACCCAAGGTTCAGTGATAATAAAAAAAATATATACAGTGAACCCTCGTTAACTCGTGGTAATTGGGTTCCAACCCTCCACAAGTTAGCATTTTACGAGTTAATGGGGTTTCCTCCCCCCACTCCCTCCAAAACACATTATACAATACAGTACTGTACATTGAGAAAAAAATAAATATAAAATTAATAGAGCCTTACCTTGTTTTGGTACTGCAGGGAAGTATTCAAGCTTGGAGGAGGTCTTTGGCAGGGTGAAGAGGTGGATTGGGGGGCTTTTTCTGAACACTTTTCTAATAAAAACACTGAACACTTTGAGCACTTAGACTACACACACTTAGACTACTATACAGTAGTGTACTATACACTGTAAATGAGTTGATCTTTTTTTAAATTTTCCATGAGAGGCTCTACGAGTTATCCCGAATTATGAAATATTGAAGTACGAATTAATGAGGGTTTACTGTATATATATACAATATATATGATAATAAAAATACTGTAATAGAAAATACGAACATTTTTCCAAAACGCATCATCAACTTCATTGGCATACCTGGAACTATAATTCTGCCAAAAATGAACATTGTAGCTCAACTGATAACAGAGATTCAATTGCCGGAATATTGCCAAACTTTGGAGGCGATTTCTGGCATTTTTTGTTTATGGCACTATGGGCCCTTAAGATGTGTGACCCCTCATATACTCTTATCGTCATCCTCATTTCCTTTTCCAACGGAAGGATGGGGTGAGGCATGAAAATACAGTTGACCCTACCTATAACAGACTCACTGGAAGAAAGCCTGATCCAATAAAGCCAAAATTCTGTTATATCCAATGGTACCCTTACTGTGAAAAGGGTAGGAAACACATGTATTGCAACCCACTGTGCCCAATTTAATGCCAATGGAAGTCTGATGGCCTTCGTAGTGTCCAATAAAGCCAATATTCACTATACCAGGGTCTGTTACAACAAAGATCAACTGTAATTATAATTATAATAATAAAAATAAGTCAGTCTTTTCTATTTCAAAAGTGTCAGTTCTTCCAAATGAATTTACTAATGCTCAACACTCATTTACACTTTTACAGTTACAAGAATTGTGACATCACACATATAAAAGTCATCAGAAAAAAAAAAAGTGACAGCAAATAATCCATCACATCATATCATAGCTTCCTGAAAAGAGAAAGGCCTTTAGCTGTGATTTAAAAGATTCAACGTGTCTACTGTCTCATGAATAATATATATATTTTTTTTTTCTGAGGGGCTGCATTGAAAAGACTGACAGAAAATCAATGCACACATAATCGTCTTCACTTCTTAACATCACATCTGGGTGTGCTGACTGAAGTTCAGCAACTCGGCAAGATACCAAACTTCAGAACCTTGAAAGTAATAAGACACAGATGAAATTTTGTTCTAGCTTTTACTGATAACCAGTGCAGCTCAACTGGAAATGACGTGGCCATGGTTCTTGGGGGTAGACCAAGGAAAAAGAAATAAAAGAGGGACAGCTATCAGCAGAATACCCAGTAAAACAGGCCAAACACTCATTCATATATAACTCAAATCCCTGAAATCTTGGCTACACCTCATAGGTTCGGCAATCTGCAGTATATGCTTCAGACAGAGTGTACAGTACTTTGTACGAATTCAAGGATAATACATAAACTATTCCAGATACTGAATGTCCATCTTCATTTTCACTTTATTATATTTCCCATGTCCAAGTAGCATGGGGTGATCTGGAGCAGTTCTAGGATCTCATATGGGTCATGACTGTGAAAAGAAATTCCAGTTCCATTCTACTCTATTCTTGTACAGTGCTGTAAGACCTATGAGGTTTCTAGAAATAAAAAGGATAAATGCAAAATCTATCTATCTACCTACTGCCAGACACCTTAATCCCATAAGGGGTGGCCACTAACAAATTGCCTCCATGTCGCCCAGTCCCCCGCCACTTCACTGCCCTGCTCCCAGCTCACTCCATCCCTCCACCTCATCCCTGACCTCCCCTTCCCTCTCCCCCTCCACCTTACTCACATACACTCTCCTCGTTAGTTTCTCACTCTTCATCCTATCCATGTGACCAAACCACCTCAATGTATTTCTGCTAACACTTTCTATCACATCTACAACCACACCACAATGCTCCATCACTTCCTCATCTGTCAGTCTGTCTCTCCATGTGACTCCATACACTCCTTTCAAATAACTCATTTACACTGCTCTCACTCTTGACTTCTGTTCCTCCAAGCTTCACTTCCATACATTAGAGTTGGTATCACAATACTGTCATGCAGTGACTTTTTTTTACTTCCATGCTCACTTCCCTGTTTCTTATCATTGCACTCAAAGAACCAGCAACGTTTCTTCCTTGGTGTACTCTTTCAAGCACTTCACCCTCTAAACTTCCATCCTTACTCATCACACTACCCAAGTACTTAAACACACTCACATTCTCCATTTCCACCTAATCCCACCTCACTGTACATTAAGTGACTTCATTTCTCTCAAAGACCATAACTTTACTCTTCCCTAAATTCACCTTTAGATTTCGTTTCTTACACACTCTCCCGAACACATTCCAGAAGCCTTGCAGCTCCCCTTCGTCTTCACTTAACAACATAGTATTGTCTGCAAACAACAATACTGGGAATTTCCAAACACTGCCCTCTCTCATCAGGGTTGCTCCAACATCCATTGCTCTACCTAGTATCTTTCCATCCATATACAGAATGAACAACCATGGAGACATGAAACACCTATTTCAGTCTTTTCAATTAGAAAAATTCACTCAGTTTACTGTCCACCCGCACTGCAGCCTTAACACCCTCATACATACTTTCACGGCATTCAACAACTTCCCATTTACTCCATATATTCTTAATACTTTCCATACTCCTTGTCTATCCACCCTGTCATGTGCTTTCTCCAAATCCATGATGGCCGCATACAACATCTTTCCCTTCTCTAGAAACTTTTCCACTAAAGACCTAAGCATGAATATTTGATATACACAACCTCAACCTCTTCCCTTCCTGAAACCTTCCTGTTCTTCTCCAACTAACTCCTCTGTTATTCCCTTAACTCTGTCAATAAGTATCCTACCATATGCTTTTCCTATTACACTTCGAAGACAAATGCCCTTATGATTACCACACACTTCTTTTCCCCCTTTTTCTTTGTTCAGGAGAGTAATTATACCTGACTTCCAATCCTCTGGGACTCAACCTTGCTCCCAGGCCAATCTGCATATCTTCCACATCCATTCTACTGATATGTCTCCCCCATGCTTCAGCATTTCCCCACACACTCCAACAATTCCTGAGGCTCTCCCATTTCTTCATTGCTTCTACAACTTTCATCCTATTGAAGTCTTCCTCTCTTCTCTCATCCCTCCTTCTTCCAGCCATTCCCCAGCCACTTATACTTGCATTACTTTCATTCTCTATGTCCAACAATTCCTTAAAGTGTTCTCTCCATCTGCTTACTTTTTCTCCCTTCTTCACTAGCAATCTACCATTGCTATTTTTCACTCCCTGACTAACTTCTTTAACACCCTAACTCTTTACCTCTTTCCAGGACATTTCCTTACATTTCCTCCACCTTACACTCAAATTCCTTCCAAATCCCTCATCCACTCTCTTCTTACTCTCATATTTTTTCACCTCTCTCTTCTTACTCTCATATTTTTTCACCTCTCTCTTCCTCTCTACATATAACTCTCTCTTCCATCTCTCAACTTCCTCCATGCCCCTGTTTCTCATCCACTCACTATATGCTTTCTTCTTTTGGGCCACAGCCTGTCTCACCTATTCATTCCACCACACTGTTCTTTGCACCCCCTTTTGTCTCCTCTTCACCTCAAACACCACCTCACATGCTGCACAGATTTCTTCTGTGAATATCTTGCACACATCTTCCACATCCCCAATCTGCTCCAAATCATATTTATCTAATCGCTCCTCCACTTCTCTCTAATATTCTGTCTTTTTTCCATCCTCTTGCAATCTTTCTACCCTCCTTGTATGAACTACAGTAATACCCTGATATACGATACCCCTAGATGCAATACCACAGCTTAACGATGGGGGTAGAAATACCACCATACCCCACCTAACGATGGCCAAACCCCGTTTTAATGATGGGTTTTGATTTTTTTATCGATTTTGATGATATTTTAGACTAAAACTGTGTGTTCAGGTTGATTTATAAACAGTTTTTAGACTTAGATTTATCAGAATGTGTTTTAGCCAAAGGTGGGATGAACATTGTCACTTTGGGGTACAGTTTACTAAGTTTGATTTTCCAGACTTACGGTGTATTTGACGATTTTCAGATTATATTTGTTGGTTTTTGTGAGTTATTTACAAGTGTTAGGCTTAGGTTAGCTTCTTTTACAGCTGTTAGAGCATTTAGATTGGCTTTAAACTTGTTTTGGGGCTCATCTGGGTGGGTTTTGGACTTGGCTGGGGGGAAATACAAGGCTGAAAAATGCATCCCATTACTTTACGTGCTAAAACTACCCTAATATACTGTACGATACCCCACCTATTGCATTGTTAAAGTGGGGTATACCTGTATTTCCTCCTGTCCTTCCCTTCTTCTATTCCTTCATTTCTGGTGGTCAGAAAGTCCACTCATCCAACCTCTATATGCTCTTGCATCCATTACGCACCTTCTCATTCTATCATCCACAAACACATAACTATTCATTGCCTTCTATTCATTCAGTTCACCATCCACCCTTCTCATCACATGCCACTTATGGCTGTGGATCATTTTGTGTCTAAAGAGGGCATTGGCTATCACCAACCCCCTCCCTGAACAAATGTCCACCAGAGCACTGGGATTTTCATCCACTTCTGCAGGAACACCCCACTCACCAACTACTCCATCCACCTTCACATTCTCTACTTTTCCATTCATATCTCCAATCAAAAACACATTCTTATGCCTTTCAAACTTTTCCATGCATGCATTCACATTTGTCCAGAACCTTTCTTTCACTCTACTTGCACAATCTTGCATTGGCATATACACACAATCACGCACATTTGTAGTCCAACTTTCAATCTTCGTCATCATCATCATCTAATCCTATGTTACCCCATGAGGAGCATAGGAGCCAGGGGCTAGGCAAGTCAGTCCTGACATTTAAGATGAGAGTGACCAGCCTCACTCATCCCTGAGTGGCATTACGTGTGCAATAAATCCCAACCACCCCAAGGATATAAACCGACACGGGCTCAATCCCTTTGAAGTGCCTTAATTACCCACTAAACCACAAGGCACCATAGTTTGGTAATATGGTTACCACTCAGCATAGTAAATGGTTTCCTGGTGTACAGGAAACCATTTGGCTTGTCATTCTGTGTTGAGTCACCTGTAGGCAGAAGGAAGAGGAAAGAAAGAAGTAAGAGAATGGATAAAAAAAGGAAGGAAGAGACGTAAAGGCAGCCACCCAAGAGCAGCACTTAACAGAGTGAGTGGAGGGTAAGTGCCCACACCTACTACCCACACAATCCTTAAGCCAACTGATCCATACTCTCTTATATTCTCCTTCCATCTTTTGTACACAACAATACACACTCCTTCTTTTGACCTCTCATTCTCACTCACTTCTGTGCATATACCTCATCCATACTCCCATTCTCTCACACTCTCACCTCTCCATTTAGTCTCAATTAATCCACATCCATCCATCCACTTTTGTACCCTCAAGCACCTGGACAATTTCTCTCTCTTTCACCTCATCATTTGCACCCCTTACATTCCATGTCACAATCCATACCATGTCCTTTGTTTGGTCCTTAGTCATCACCTTTTGGTCGGTCTTGGTCTGAGGCTTCATGTTCGTATAATGTATTTAGTTGTTTTCCAGGGAGGGGCACTAACCCTCTGCCAACCCACTTGTCACATAAGGAACACATGTTGGTTGGTTATAAGGTTATCACCCAGCACTGTCAATGATTTCCTAGTTTACAGGAAATCATCTGGCTTGCCACTCAATGCTGAGCTACCCTAAAACAGAGTTCAGCTACACTAAGTGGGTGGATGATGGGTGCCCCCACCTAAATGAGGTATCCAACTGAGGCAGCACCATGACAAACATATCTAACCTTATAAATCATGTACAGTACAGATTTCTCCAAAACAATTTTGACCTTGTAGATCATGTGCAACCCAAGTGTCTCCCTGTCTCATGTGTCTGAGAACGGGAACTAATGAATGTGATCCAAAGAAAATAAACTGATCTCCAATAAACTATCTTCTTTGGTTTTTTAATAGTTCTTTCTGTCTTCTACTCTGTGAGACACAGACCAACCTAAGTTAAACATGGATAGTAAGGATAAATTCCTGTATCTGTATCATGCTGCTCATCTGATTCCTCCATGGAATGCCTCGTATCTAAAGTCTGTTTCTGAACAATGATTAATGTTTCGGTTTAAAGAAACCATCACAAAAGGAAAGCTGAATATACAGGGAAGAAATGGAAACCAATATAAAAGACTGAAATGAAAAAAAGAACAGCTACAATATAAAAACCTGTGAGGGGAAAAATATTGAAGAATGTGAAAAAACTGAGGATGCAAAACACATATGTATTTGGGATATGTTTAGGAACTGTCTGAAAGTGCTGAGCATTATAATGTAACTGTAACACCAGAAAAGAATTAAAAAAAAAAAAAGTGAAATGAATACACAAAAGGAAATGAAAGGTGCAAGAGCTGGGAGAAGTCAAAAGAATGAATATGGGAAAGGCACAATTAACCCATTAAATCCAAGTGATCTCCAGTTTAGTGTATCACTGCTACTACCAGACAATTTTATTCAATTTAAGAAAGGCCTCCACTACTGAATGGGCTTATTAAGGCTTATCTGACCCTTCTAGTTTTAAAAAGTTTCTCATAAGCTGGGTAAAACACTTTGGAGAAGTCCATAAGCTTAATGGAAGAATAACAGTAAAAAGTGGATAGGCTCTTAGGACAGGTGCATGCAAACAGATGTAACACGGACAACCAAGACTCACCCAATGGCATAGAGCTTAGTGATGGGGTGTGATATGCCCAATGAGCGTGCATGGTGCTGGACCATCGTCTCAGCATGGTAGTATGTAATTTCAGATGGCTTACCCACCAGAGCAGTGTAGATTAGGTCATTTCCAGTGACCTTCTTGTACAGAGCTTCCAGGCAGAGTAGGAATGCCCCATGGCCAAACCTGTAGGTGAAGGGACTGGACTGGTGTATAGATGAAAGGTGGATGTACATGTGTATTGTGAGGGATGGAAATGGAAAGGAAGAGGACCAATAAATGACTGAAGAAAAGCAAAGAATTAACAAAGATGTGGACTATCTATTAAGCAACTCCAAGTAGCAACACTTTACTCTATGGTCATCACAACCACCAAAGCCAACTTTCCATATTCATATAGAGAACAGTAAACTAATGCAAAGTTCTTTGACCTCTATTGGCATATGAATCATGAGAGGGAGACAGTACCAGTACTACAATACTTTTTACATAAATGTTGAAGTCTAGTATATTTCAGTGCATGAATATGTGTGTTCTTATTCAGCAAACCTAGCCATCATTTAAGGACAAGAATGGATGGCTATCCATCCATCCATCATCCAATCCTGTGTCACCCCATGAGGAGTGTCGGAACCCGGGGCTAGGCAAGTTGGTCCTGACATTTAAGATGAGAGTGACCAGCCTCACTCATCCCTGAGTGGCATTACATGAGCAATAAACCCCAACCACCCCTTGGATATAAACCTTTACTGGCTCAATCCGATTGGAGCGCCTTAATTACCCACTAAACCACCAGGTGCCAAAATTTGACTAGATGCTTGCCAATCTGCATAGTAAATGGTTTCCTGGTGTACAGGAAACCATTTGGCTTGTTACTCAGTGTACAGTCACTCACAGGTAGAAGGAAGAGGAAGGAATGAAGGAAAGAAAAACATAAGAGGGAATGTAAAGTCACCTGTAGGCAGAAGTACGAGGAAAGAGTGAAGGAGAGAAAGACAGAATAGGATAGAAAAAAAGAAAATAAAGGGAAATAGTAATATTCAATCCATGAATGGGCAATTTCTCTTTTATTGTATCGTATAACTAACTATGCTTTCTCATAACTAACTTTATTAGATTAGCACATTCAATTAACAAATTCTTTTCTTCCATGTAGCATACAATCTTCCTCTTACTGCATCATCAATTACCTTGCTTTGTTCTTACATACTCTCCTAGTTAATACACATTTGTCATTTGTTAACATGTCCATCATCTTATTTTGTTTACAAAGGCTCCAACATGTTTGCATGCATAGGCCTTGGTAACCTATTGGTGGCTCTCCTTGCTGCTTGATCTCTGGCAGTGTCCCTATTCAGTCCCTTGTCCCTGAGGACACACTATGACCTTGTCCCAGTTTTTTTTCCAGTCTGCCTCTTGCAACTCTACCCCCAGTGTTCACACTTCTCACTCTCTGCATCCAGTTCTCATCTCCCATCCTCTCTACATGTCCAAACCATCTCAATCTACTCCTCATCACAACACCGATACACTCCAGTCCCATCCTTCCTCTCAACTCTTCCATTGTAAATCTAGCCCCCCTCCCCACTTCCTAGGCCTCGTATTTAACCCCTCTGGTGCTAATTGGGTCAATCGATCCTTTTTTCAGGATTACGCAAGATCTCTAACGTGATCGATAAAGGGGCTTCAGGGAAAAACTGGGCACAACATGCTCAACCCTGATTGTGACATATATCCCTTTCAACCAATCAGAACTAAGCGCTGAATAGGCAGGAAGGAGGATCCAGAACCATACTCACGGTGGGGGGGCTCTCCCATGGCCCTCTCATATCCCCCCCTACCCCACTACCTTTGTTCCGTCTCCCCCTCCCTCGCCTCTGACTACCTCCTGTTCCCTCCATCACCCTTCCCCACCATCCTCCATCACGCCGCCATGGTTCCCCCCCTTTCCCTCCCCCCCAGTCTCCCTGGGGAGGGTTATATCCCCCCTACCCACCCTCCACACCCCTGTACTCCCTCTCTGCCTGTCTTCTTTGTCTGGTGACTGTCTCCCACCTCTATATCCCTGGATCCTAGAAAAACATGGGACACTGGCAAAGACAGCACCTGCCCATGGTAGTTATGTTGTTGCTCTACCTGAGTGACTTGTGACTGTGGAAGGTATAAGGACGCATCACTTAGAATCCATCCCAAACCCCACTGAACAACAACGTAAAGCACGTAGCAGTGCACAGAGAGACAGCTGTGTTTGCAAACATTCATAGAGAAAGCCTCGAGTCCAAAAGAGAACATCACTAAGGTGCCAAGAATGTAAAGTTGCCCAGTGCCTGAAAGATTGCTTTGTTGAGTATCATTCTCTAGCTCACTTCTGAAACAAGTAAAAGGACCAAGGTCTGTAAACTGTAAAATTAGTAATAATAACTGGTGTAAGTTATCAGTTATCTAGGTATAAGACATTTAGTGCCCCAAGTTTTTTGTTATATTCCTACGCGCCCAAGACATCCAACTTGATTCAGTATTGTCGCCTACCCTGAAACAATAATCAGTCTCTCAGCTATCACAAGGGCAGGCACTCCTATCTCTAATCCCACAGGACTGTTAGGGTCAGAGGTGCGAAAACACAAGTCCCATACCTCCGTGTATATAATGTAGTGTATATAACATTTCCTGTAAATTTTAGTAATGTTTGTTTTTTATAATAATAAATTGTTTATTTGTGTTTTTGTTTTTCTCTTACATCATTACAGTATCATAATTTTGCTTGCTTTAGCTTTCCCCCCCCCTTTGAAATTCTTACAGTTACTTCATTTGACAGCTCTGAAGGGAGGGGAGGAGGAGAAAGGGGTTAGGGAACAGGCATCAGGGGGAGTGGGTGTTGGACTATGTAACAACAAGAAAAAGATTTCACATGCTTTTGCTCCTTTTTTTTTTTTTTTTTTTTTTAAAGCAACAAAGCTTGGGGGAAGGGAGGGGGGGAGGGGGGGAGGGGAAGGGGGGAAGGGGAGAAGTGTCGGGGGGAAGGGGGTTGGGGGTGAGTGAGGAACACAGACACAATTATTTTGCATGCTACTGTTCGAAAAAAAGAAAAAAAAATGAACTGGAAAATTCTGAAAGAGGAAGGAGGGAAGGGGAGCAAGAGAGGGGGGGGGTGATAGAAGTGGGTGAGGAAGGTCATGGGAGGGGAGGAATGAGGGAGGAATAGGGTGGGAGCGCCCAGAAAATGGGAGTCGCACCGCCTGGAAGGGTAACTTTTTTCGACTTTGATGAGCTATAGCTCATGAACCCGTTGGTCTAAAATGCTCTGGTTCTGGCATACGGTGTGTAACTTCAAGCTCCAAAGCTTGAGCATAACATTTTTTACTTCTGCAAAAGTCGAAAAATCGGTTCCATATACAGATTTTCACGCCGGTTCAGTTGATTGAATTGCTTACCCTAGGGGTTAAGGGCGCACTTCAAATCCTCCTAATCATTGTCAATGCTGTACAATGCAGCCTACAAATATCCTCTTCCTTTACTGCCCTAGTCTCACTACCATACAGCAATACACTCCTAACACATGCAGCATACAAAGATCCCTTAGCATGAAGGATGAGCCCTCTCGATGTCAGGAAAGGCAACAGTTTCCTGAACTTCGTTCAACCTCTCCTCTCTCTAGCCACAGAGCCAGCTCCAGCCCCACCTCCAGCATAACACCTCTTCCAAGTAACAAAACTCTTCCTCACACTCAAGAGACTCACCAGCAAGATCAATCCTTTCACACCTGACAATCTCCAAATGCTCACCTTGACATACCTCACACATGAAATCAGCAGTAACTCCCACCTTATCACTAATACCACTACATTTCTCATACACCTAATCATCAGAAACACTGCATAAGATGGAATAACCTCCCACGCCCTTGTGGCAAACCACACATGGCCATTAGATACCATTACCTTTGTTTTACCTGCATTTCTCAACTCTTTGTGGCCCATACCATCTCTCCACTTCGTAAATCTGTTCTCTGCCTCCCTTTCATTCTCTGTAATCAACACCAAATCATCAGCATACAACAGCTCCCACATGAGTCCATTTTCTGACATCATATTGAGAGGGCTTCAAGCACCATAATAAACAATAATGGGCTCAAGCCTAACCCCTAATGCACACCAACATTTATGAAAACTCGCTGCTCAAATCTCCATTCCCTCTTACCTGGGTGCAAGCACCCACATATATAGCCATAACCACTCTAGCCAGCCACTCCTCAATCCCATGCTTTCTCACTGCCCACTTCACCACCTCCCTAACAACTGTCAAAGGCCTTCATCAAATCATGAGAAACAAAGTATAGATTCCTTTCCTATATATTTCTCTTAAAGCTGTTGAACAATGAATACAGCATCAGTGGTCCCTTTGGCACAAACCCAAACTGCACTTCATCAGCAGTCATTCTATCTCTACTCTTACCTTTAGAACTCTCCCCATTACCTTCAATATCTGGTGTAAGAGTTTTATGCCTCTAGAATTTACTCTTTTCCAGAGCATCACCCTTCCCCTTGTACACATTTACAATCAACTCTTCAGCCAGTCATCTGGGACAGCACACTCACATATAATTGCATTTATCAAATCAGTAACTAACCCCACTCCTTCATCTCCTGAGGCCTTCAGCATTTCAGCAGTCAACCCAGACACATCTGCCACTTTCCCCAACTGCATCCTGCCTATTGCTCTGCTCATAGGAGCAGTGTCAATCAAAGGCCAAGGGCCAAACACTGGATCCGCTGACTCCAAACACTTCAGTCAGCAAAAGGTTATAATGACCTCTCGAGGTGTCCTTAATAACCTCATTGTTCACCACTACCCTTCCTTCATCATTCTTTACAAACTGCTCACCAACGATATCCCAGTTTTCCCTCTTCATCTGATTTGCCATCATAAATTCACATTCTTCCTTTCAAAGCTATTTAGGTTATCCAGTAAGTGTCTCTGTGACTCAGATTTTGCCCTGTATACCTCATTTCTAGCTGTATGCTTGGCAGCCAAGCATTCCTCTGTTACCACACCATTTTCATTCCCAGAAAAGCCTTCTTTTCTCCTTTACTGCAGCTTCTACACCCTCATGCCACAGCCACTTTACATTTTGGGAGGCCCCTTGTCCATCCACACACTGAATCAATAACTCTTAAGTTGTTCTTGAGAGGTCTGTACTGTTCATTAACACTTCTGTCAATAGCTCCCTGTTCAGCCACCACTCTGTTCATTGTGATTGAAAAGCATCCCTTACTGATTGGTTTTTCAACTTCCACATTTTCCTCCTAGGTGCATGGGTCCTCTTCACCACACACTCCTTAAGCACCTTGTCACACATCAGTAATTTGTGTTGTTGCACACATTCTTCTCTCCCTATAACTTTAACAATCCTCACCAATCTCCTATCAACCCTCCTGACCAGGAAATAGTCCACCTGGCTACTATTTCCCCCAGACTCATATGTAATCAACTTATTCTCTCTTTTCCTGAAATACACTCAATCCTTGAGTAACACGCGGTTGAGTAACACGTTTTTGTTCCAACGCGGTCAGCATAATAAGACAAGTCATGTCAAAATGCGGAAAAACTTGAGCTCACGCGGAAACTCAGCTGGCCTGGTGACAGAATTTGAAAGTTGATCGCGATGACATCACCCTCTAGACTTTGGGTACCTTTCCCGGGCACATACAGTAATCCCTCTAATATTCGGACGTCCAATACTCGGATATACTCACTATTCGGATATTCTGGGCTGCCCAACCCCCAAAATGCCAAAAAAATTGAAAAAAAAAAAAAAAAAAAAAATTCGATTTTTTGGGACCGCGTCAGTTAGAATTTCCCGCCCGCGCCGACTGGTTATGTTTACACTTGTGGCGTCTGTCTGTCGGTCGCCATTACCCACTCAGTTACTGACTCATGAACACCTCCGACAATGGCAGCCATATTGACTGCTTTTGTGGTGATACCCTACCTCCTACAGTGCTTGATACTGCTCTTCACCTTCTTCATCATGTGTGTGATGATGGAATTTACTGTTATGTACAGTGCAGTGAAGTGATGTGATTCCAGTTATAAAAAAAAAAAACGTTGTGTAAAGTGTTGGTGATAAGTGCTGGTGATTCTCAATTGGAAAGGTGTGTCAGGTGCAAGGTCTTCCTGTAAGAGTCTTAGATGATAGAGTGGGTTATTACATCAGAGGGCAGCTTCTTGTTCGTAAGTACCCTAACTTCATGCCTAACCTGTTTTCATCATGCTGTAAATGTGTTAAAAGATTACCAAAAATGTTAATCATAATTTCCTGCTTGCAATTTAATTTT
>JAGKTI010004620.1:0-18969 GCA_018397915.1 Birgus latro | reverse complement strand
CCATGCATGGTTCTTAAGTAAAACAGCTAGAAAAAAGGTTGAAGCAGTTAATTTCATGTCCGGTCATAACCTAATCTAACCTAACCTAACCAAACCTAACCTAACTTAACCTAACCATTTTTCTGGTAGCAATTAACATCATTTACTGTATTTGATGCTTTGTATCCAATAATTTAGTGCATAAAATGTGAGAAAAGATGATTTCCATGTCCGATACTTACTTATACTATGCTGGCAAGTTCTGAGCTCCTGTGACTCACTCACCTCTAAATCATCATTTTTTGGTTAAAATTCAATAAATTCATGCTATGTGTGCATTATTTATGTGAAAAGGGACCTAAATAAGTGCTATACATGTCCAGTAGGGAGGTAGGAAGGTAGTTTTCTGATTTAGGTTAGGTTAGGTTGGGGTCATGAAAGACCAGTGCTGGAGCTTCAGGACCAATATCCGGACAAAACCAATATTCGGACATGCCTTTGGCTCTATTACAATGGATATTGGAGGGATTATATTTCTGTTCTGTATGGGTATTTTTCTCTATACCACAGCCAGCCACCTCAGCCAGGCAGCTCTAGTGGGATAGGTTAGGTTAGGTTAGGTTGATGAGTGAAATTTTGCCTAGGAAACACACTGAGCATATTTTCGAGAAAATTTTTTTGTTAGTTTTGAAACGACAGGGCGAGCGTCATTCCTGGCTGAGGGTTCCCGGTGGTTACAGAACTGAAATATGCTTCCTGGGCACGCTCAAGGGCAAATGGTTAGACGAAAATTTATGGGTTTCGCAATTTCAGGGGATGAAATGGAACGAAAATGTATGCTAATCAGAGAAAAAAAAAAAAACTTCCATCCACGTGTTCTCGTAAGTTAGGGTTCAGTTCCACATTCTTCGTTCGATTTCATGCTTCCCAACACATTTCGGACCACCTGGGAATATGGTTATTAGTACTTCACTTAGCTCTTCCCCACACTCATAATAAGTTTTACAGCTTTAAGGCACGAAGTGGAACAAAAATGTCTGCTGAATAGAGAAAAAAAATTACTTTCATCCATGTGTTCTTGTAAGTAAGTGTTCAGTTCCATTCTTCATTCGATTTCGTGCTTCCCAACACATTTCCAACTGACTGAGCATGTGGTTATCAATCCTTTCTCGCTCCTCACCCCACACTCATAATAGGTTTCACAGTTTTAGGGGGGAAAATGGAACGAAAATGTTTGCTAATTAGAAAAATTTTTCATCTATGTGTTCTCCTAAGTTAATTAGTGTTCAGGCCCACATTTTTCGTTTGATTTCGTGCTTCTCAACACATTTCGGACTGACTGCGCATACAGCTATCAAGTCCTTTCTTACGTCTCACTGACTTTACCATAATCATATGGAATTTGCAGTTTTAAGGGATAAAACTGAATGAAAATATTTGCTAATCAGAAAAAAAAATTACTCCCAACCGTGCACTCTCGTAAGTTAGGGTTCAGTTCTACACTCTTTGCTCTTCTTCCTGATAGACTATTATATTTTTTGGATTACTTCTAGGTGGTAAATAAATGTTTCATGCGAAATCTGTTTCCCTGTTCCACCATGTCAACTAGTTTGACTTGTCAGGGTTACGGCAAAAGGAACCTGAGAGTTTAACTAAACCTTACCAAGCTTAACTATACCTAATAATTTAATCTAACCTAAACTAGCCTTACATCCAGTTGGGAAGGTGGGAAACAAAAACCACCTTTGAGGACGTCAAGACAATGATAGGTACAGCTTAAGGAACGTAATGATAAAAAGTGGGAAAACTTTCAGCAGGAAAAGGTAACTTACCAACTTGAAAATAGTCAGAAAAATACAGAAAACAAACTGAAGGAATATGAATTGAATTGGTAAGGTCCTTCTACTGCTTTAAGAAAAGCGTACGTTTACCAGAAAAAATAAAAAAATCATTTCAAACTAAAAAATAAAAAATTGCATGAATGAAAGCAATATCTGAATGATTTGGAAGGGCCGGGAGAAGATAAAGATCGTACGAAGGAAGTGATGTGAACCTGGCACATGTGAAAGTTTATATGTCGTACTCGCAGTGAAGAGACACTACACTGTGCGCTGTCCTGAAGCTGACTGAGATGTTTATAGGCCATTATGTGGAGTGTCAGAAAAAGAAAACTCTCACTTTACCTCTTCTTACCATCTTACCCCACGTGAATTACCCCCACTTGTACGCACCATCAGGTAAAACAGTGAGATATAACTTTTGTAACTGAGAACATCAGTGGTATTAAAAATAGCATTAATAAAACAAAAGTTTGGGTCGGTACCCTTGTGTTGTTGATACGTGGCTTCTCGGCACTTTTCTGCCACCTTCCACCCATAATGTTGTCAAAGTTACGCCTTTTCTCTTATGTGGCCCTTGGGAGAGACGTTAGGCCGTATGGTTAGATGAAAATTTATAGGTCTGGCAGTTTTAAAGAGCAAAACAGAACGAAAATGTTTGCAAACCAGAATAAATAAGGTGCTCTTTCATCCATGTGTTCTCGCAAGTTAGCGTTCAGTTTCACGTTCTTCATTCAATATCACGCTTCCCAACACATTTCGGACTGACTGAGCAGTTTAGCCATAAACTTAGTTAGTCTGAAATGTGTTGGGAAGCGCAATATCTACCAACGAAAGTGATACTGAACGCTAACTCACGCGAACACACAGATGAATGTAATTTTTTCTGGTTAGCACACATTTTCATTTTATTTCGTCCCCTAAATCTGCCAGACCATAATTTTTCATCTAACCATATGGCCTAAGGTCTCTCCCAAGGGCCACATTATATGAGAGAAGGCGAAAGTGACACCAAAATTGGGGGTAGGTGGAGGGAGGAGAATACCGGAGAGCTATGTATCAACAACACAAGGGTGCCCAGCCCAATTTTTTTTCTGTTAATGCTATTTTTAATACCATCAATATTTTTTAGTACAGTAGTTAGGTCTCTTTCAGGGTTTGACCTGACGGTGGGTATAAGTGGGGGTAATTTACGTGGGGTAAGGTGGTAATGAGGGGCAAAAGTGAGAGTTTTGGAAAGTTGCCAGAACACACTGTACCATTATACATGTAAACACATTGCCTGAGTGACGCGGATTTGAGTAAAATGGTCCTCGTCCAGTACCTATTGGCCGCGGTACTCGAGGTTTGAGTGTACATGTTTCACACAATCATTTTTCATCGCCTTCTCAAACTCGAGTATAGCTTCCCCTTCCATGTTCCTCGTACCATATATGCATCCCCCACATACTCCTTCATATCCTTGAGCTGCTGCACCCACATGACATCATAAGTCCCTCCCAAGACTACAGTCTCATCATCCCCCATGCCACTTACTACATGTATCTAGTTGTCCCAGAATCTATCTTACTCTACATCATCCAACCCAGCCTGTGGAGAGCATGCCGACAGTATGAATTAAATTGTCAGCTTTTGAAAAAAAAAATCCACTACTATAATCCTTTCATTCACCCTAATTACATTCATGATATATTCATTCCATTTTTCTTTAACCAGCATACCCACACCACCATATCAATCAGCAACTCCCTGCCAAAATAGCTGATACTGTATCTACAATCCCTCCCAGCAATCATTCTGGCTGATCCTCCCCTGTACCTAACCTCCTGTACACAACCAATATCCACCCGCCTCCTACTCACAGCCTTAGCTACCTACCTTGCTCTACCCTACAAACTACCCACATTCCAAGATGCCACTCTGAAGCCCTTAGGTGATTTACTTTCCTCAAGCTTGTGCATTTTCTCACTGTTCTTTATCATGTTTGTAAAATTAAATAAAGGGATGAGACAGACCATAGGCCCCCCCCCACCTATGTAGTCCCAAGTCCAGGCACAAGACTTTGAATCCATAGCCCACCAGCTGTGACCAGTGACTGTGGCAGTGGCCTTGGGACACCCTGCCAGGACAGCTACAGGAATACACTTCAAGCATGCCTTGACACTGTAAGTGCCTCACCATTATGCACCTTCTGATAGTGCAGCCTCCTGGGATGCTACTCCCGGGTTTGGGTACCTTTCTATTAGGCGAAAGTGGCTTCCTGGGAACCGAAATGCCTTGTACCCTCTAGCACAGATCCGATTCCGATCCCACCCAGGTCCCTAAAACTAAACAGGAAGAGCCCACTTCACACCCCCCAATAAGTCCACCACTAGGTAGAGAGGGCAAAGTTTTCTGGCTGCATACCCTTGCTGGTATCAACCCCTGTGACACAGTGGAGTACATTGTGTGATTTGTAATGAACATGTAGAGTAGTGCATAAGACACAGAAAAGTGTTTGGGAAGGTATGCTGGCCAACTCTCCCTGTTAGTGTCACACTGAACAGGTCAGCAAATGGGGATGGTCAGGATATTCTGATGGCTATTGAAACAATGCCAGCTCTCCCTTTCTCCAGCATTCCCATCCATTTCTCCAGAGTACCACCCTGATTGAGCAGGCTACAGCCTACTCCTTATGTTTATGTCAGCATCCACTCCCCCACACCAAACTTCATTCCTTCCTCAAAACCAAAATTTTCATATATCCTACTGGTGGTTATTCTATTATTCCACAATTCTTTTATAAAGTATGGTACTACTCTCAGGAAACTCATCCCAGTTATTCAGATTCCTGACATTTCTCCTTAACTCAATGATCATGTCTCACACCTGCATGTTACAATAAGTAAAACAACTCTTTCTCTTAGAGTATTCACTTCCACCTAGTTTTGTAAATTAGTATGCAGAAGCAGAGTAATAGTGGCATCAGTATCGGAAGGGAAATTTATCCAATAATTGGAATGGTACTGGAATTGGCTGAGTAATGATGAAAAAGAAATAAACACTTGTTTATTCAATTACCCAAGACTTTTATAAGTCACCTTTTTAGGTGTGTACTAAGTCTGAGATGATGATTATTTTTTAAAAAATTCTGCCATATCCCACAGTTTTCACTTTCTTCATTGGAAAAATGCTTTAACTAGTATATGCGGAATATTTACACCACAGTATTATACCACTATTGTTAGAAGGTCGACACACCACTTTCTATCGCACACTACACCATACGTTGCATACTTGCGTTGTTTTTTGGTAACAGCAGTAGTGTTTCATACACAAAATGGAATTAAAGGAACACGATCACAGAGAATGTAGACACTGGACAGCCATCTTGGCTCAAACATATGACTGTCGGCTTGTGCATGAGGTACAGAGTACATATGGGACTGTTGTATGTAGCCACCACAATTACCATTTACCAGTAGGTGAATTTTGCCATTGTTATTGCAAAACTGGGTATAACTTTAGTTCATCATTCTACAGATTATCACATACCAAACTGATGTATACTGAGGCTTGACTGTGTAATAAATTGCCATTACCCATGAGGCAACTGACTTCTGTTAAATTTTTTAAGGGGCAGGTCAAAGCTGACACTTCTACTGACTAATTCTATATATGAATGATATCACAGTTTTTGTTTTTTTTAATGGTAAAAGTGTTGGAAGTGTGTCAAGTGCAAGTGAATTCCTTATTGGAAGTACTGGTCCCTCTGAAAAACAAGAGACCAGATTATTATTACTGGATTACTATTATCATGTACAATTATTAGGGTAAAACAGGGTAAATTTTGTCACAATGCCAATAAACCCAGTTCAAAGGCTCATAGCTCCCAAACTATTGCATGAATTCGGCTTCTGTTGGGCTTAGGTTTGAGTGGAATGCCAACCTAACTAGGTCATGTGAAGTTTTGATTCACTGTGTGCAAAAAAATGGCACTGGACAAACGAAATTGTTCACCGAAACATTTCAGCATTTATAGTAAAAGTCCAATTTTTCAACAGCTCTTACTCGGCAGATCTGAAATTTCGGCAGTTTTGAGAAATACAGTAATCACTCTACTACCCGGATGCCCAGTAACCGGACAACCCACTGTCCGGACATTGTTGGCTAGGACGTTCCCCCCCCCCCCCCCCCCCAAAAAAAACAAAGAAAATCCTATTTTTTTTAACCCGTAAGTTTGAATTTGGTGCGCGGCGCTGAACAGCCATGTTTATGATCGCTTCCTGTGCTCCCCAAGCTCCCCTTCCCCTTCCCCCAGTTCTCTCTCAACTGCCATCGTGAGTAAAGCTGCCGTCACACTGGGACAAAAGTGGCTAATATGCGAGCCAGTTTTGCGAGCTGCTAGCCAAAGTGACTCACGGTGAGCGAGATTTCGCTTACGAGGAGAAATGGATAACAATTTTCGTTCACAGCTTGCTGGTGGGATTGGAACTCAAATGAGCCTATATTAATTTTGTAATCGGTGAGAAAATATTCTGTTATTCATGGAAGGAAACTTTAACTAAATTTGTTAAGTAAATGCAATGTAATTCTTGTGGTTTTTATTCATTTTTATTTAACCTGAAACAAATATTCGGACACTCGGGTGACCAGCCACCGAGGCTGTCTGCTTTGTCTCCAAACAACAAGTAGAATTCAGATTTTGATATGGATCCTGCAGCAAGAAAAACTCTAGTAGACTGCTTTGTGGCTCTGGAGTTGCTAAAGTACGTGAAGCAGTTACAGAAACTGAGGAAAAGGGAGTGGGTACTCTGTGATGGTTTGTTTACAAATGCCCATGGGGTGCCAAGACAGAGGACACTGTTAGCCATTTTGGCTCGCAAGAACACACGAGTGTGACGGACACTCGACTCTGCTAGCCGTTTTGCCTCGCAAAAGCTGCTCGCATGTTAGCCACTTTTGGTCTAGTGTGACGCCGCCTTAAGCGGTTGTCGGGGTGGTTGATGGTAGTGTTCATTTTTGTTTAAACAATCATAATTCACAGTGCTAAGGATTAAGTGCAGTTCAACACTGGGTTACTGTACATCTTCAAGAGCATTATCACCACTGTCAGAGCCTTAGAGGTGGGGGTAATATTCGTAACAGCCACCACAGACATGTAAGTACACTGTCAACTGCCAAATACTTTCCATAATCACCTCTAAATCCTCATTTTCTGGTTAAATTTTATTTACTTATGCTTTGTGTCCCATATCTGAGTGCATAGGCTGTGAAAAAGATGATTTTCTTAGTGATTATCATGTCTCTTATCTACGTTCACTATGCTGTCAGGTGGTGAACATATTTGCCATACTCACCTCTAACTCATAATTTTTCTGGATAAATTTCATTTATTTCATGCTTTGTGTCCCATATTTGAGTACATAGACCATGAAAAATGTGATTATCATAATGATTTTCATGTCTGTTACCTACGTTCACTACGCTGTCAGGTGGTGAACATATTTGCCATACTCACCCCTGAATCATCATTTTCTGGTTAAAATTCAGTTCATGCTTTGTGTCCATTATTTATGTGAATGGGGTCTTAAATAAGTGGTATGCATGTCCAGTAGGGAGGTAGGTAGGTGGTTTTCTGATTTAGGTTAGGTCAGGGTCAGGAATGACCGGTGCTGGAGCTTCAGGGCCCAATATCCGGACAAGACCACTTTCTAGACATGCCCTTGGCTCTATTACAACGGATAATGGAGGGATTACTGTTAGTCCCATTTACGAAAGTCCTTGATTGTTCGGCAGATGTTCAGAATCATCTTGGCAGTCTGGGAAGTGTTATCCGTGACTTGTAGGCCTACTGTGTCATTAAACTTGTATATGTTCACTAGTTTCTATATATTTTAGATTCAGGTGTAGTACTGTATTGATTACACTATTGCACAGTATCATACAGTACAGTAATCCCCCCCCTTCCTCAAATTAGCGAGGGTTATGTTCCAAGCCCCCTCACTAATTCTTGAAATTTGCTAATTCTTGACGCCTTCCTGAAAATGACATTTAGCGGTAATTGCTTAGCCAATGAACCACTGATACTGTAATGCATTACCCATAAATAAATGCTGCTTGTTAAATCTGTTTCCCCATTGTTTTTTGCTGTATGGCTGTGACAGCTCGTTTGATTCCTCAACATAATGGCAGAAGGGACTGTACTAAGTGTTTAACTAAACCTAACCTAACCAAATTTAACTGTACCTAATAATTTAACCAAACCTAACCTAACCTTAAAGTCGGAAAAATACATAAAATAAACTGGAGGAATATGAATTGGTAAGGGCTCTCTGGTGAAAATTAAACGTACATTTAGAGCTCATTCTTTTGTTCGTTTTTGTGTTTATATGAAAGAGACAGTACTGATGCAAACAGTAATGTATTCCATTAACCCCTTAATGACCCCCGGTGATGAACAACCCTTTACAGTACCAGTGTCAGTGACGTCAAGTTAGTATGAGCTATAAAAAACTGTGAACAATTATGGGATGGAAACGAAGGCCACTGGTATTCTTTACACGACTTTACGCTACCATTCCAAGCAGTCGGGCGGTCACTTAATTACAGATGTTTTCACCCATATGTTAAATGCACTGTAACTTTATGAATTCTTCTGAGAATCATAGCGAATCATATCACGGCTTTAGGAAGCTAAATAACGCATTGCTAGGTGCACCAGACGATTCTTTTCACCTCTTTAAGAAAAATATATTTATTTCAGGAGAAAGGAAGAAATGTACTCTACTTACTCAAAGATGGATTAAATTTCTTCCGTTTACGGTAATTCTCTTAAAGATGTGAAGAGAATCATCTGGCACACCTAGCAATGTGTTTTTTTATCTTCCTAAACCCATGCTATGAACTGCTATGATTCATGGAAGAATTGATAAAGTAATGGTGCATGTGCCATTTGGGCGAAAACATCTGAGATTAAGTGACCGCCGGACTGCTTGGAATGGTAGCGTAGTCATGTAACCATATCAGTGGCCTTCGTTCCCTTCCCATAATTGTTCAGGTTTTTTTATAGCTCACACTAACTCGACATCACTGACACCGGTACCATAAAGGGTTGTTCAATGCCTGCGTTTATTAAGGGGTTAATGGAATACACTACTGTTTGCATCAATACTCTCTCATTCACGTATTGTACATACAAAAACAAACAAAACAATGAGCACTAGGGGTACGTTTAACTTTCATCCGAAAGACCTTACCAATTCATATTCCTGTAGTTTATTTTATGTATATTTCCAACTATTTTATTTTGTGTCTGGAGAGAGAACTGTATACAGTACTCACTCCAAACACATTTGAAATAATATAAGTAGTGATGACCATGTTCACCAATACAAATGATGCACTGAGCGGGTAGGTAATATTCCGTATCATTTTGGCCATCCAGGAAGTGTTATCTGTGACTTATAGGTCTACTGTGTCATTACACTTGTACATGTTCACTAATTTATAAATATTTCAGATTCAGGTATAGTGCTGTATTGATTACAGTATCATACAGAACTCTCTCCAGACACATTTGTAATACCATAAGTGGTGAAGACAATGTTTACTACTACATATAAGGTACTAAGTGGGTAGGTTTTTCAATTATTTGGCAAATCCAATTTCTCGGCATCGGCCTGGTCCCATAGATGCCGAATAATGAGACTTTCACTGTATTGTGATAGGAGGAGGCTGTAGCACGGGCCGAACAAGGTGGTACTCCCAAGGGGAATGGGAATGCTGGTGATAGGGAGAGCTGGAGCTCCTGTTTCACTTGCTACCTAACCATCCCCCTTTGCTGACCTTTTCAGTGTGACAGTAACATGTAGATTAGACCAGCATACTCTCCCAAACATTTCCTCTAACTATCCTATGCACTACACCACATGCACTTTACATATTACACAACGTATCCCACTACGTTACAGGGGTTGACGCCAGCAAGGGCATGCGGCCAGAAAACTTTGCCCCTGCTACCTAGTGGCGGACTTTGGGGGGAGGCATGACTGGGGTTCCGCCGGCATAGATCATAGGTCCGGGGCGAGATGGGGCTCGAACCTGTGCTAGAGGGTACAGGGCATTGCGGTTCCCAGGCTGCCGCTTCCGCTCAAGAGGGAGGGGCCCGAACCTGGAAGTAGCGCCCCAGGAGGCTGCCCTATCAGTGGGTGTATAATGGCGGCGGAGTTGCAGTGCCAAGCCGCGCTTGGAGGGTGTCCCTGCAGCTGTCCTGGCAGGGTGCCCCGAGGCCACTACCACAGCCACTGGTAAGCTGGTGGGCTAGGGGTCCCAGATCCATTGCCTGGACCTGGGGCTGTGCAATGGGTCGGGCCTTTGGAATGTTTACCCCCCTTTATCTTACCGACTATGAACTACAAATACAAGCATCGAAGCAAGCCTGAGGACAGCAAATCACCCAGGGGGTTTAGGGTGGGTTCATGGAATGTGGGAAGTTTGAGAGGAAGAGTGGGGGAAGTCATTGAGGCATTCAGTAGGAGGTGGGTGGATGTGGCATGTTTGCAAGAAGACTGGTACAGGGGTGGATCAGCCAGAAAGATTGTTTGGAAGGATTGCCACTATAAGTTGTTTTGGCATGGGGGAACTGACGGATATGGGGGTGTGGGTGTGTTGGTTGCAGAGAAATGGGTGGAATATGTCATGAATGTTATGAGAGTAAGTGATAGGATATTAGTAGTGAAAATTTTGATCGGGCGGAAAATGATTTCAGTTATATCGGCATATGCTCCACAGGTAGGATTGGATGACACAGAGAAGGATAGATTTTGGGATGATTTAATACGTGTAGTAAGTGGTATGAGATTTAAATGGTCATGTGGGTGAAGCAGCTCAAGGTTATGAAGGAGTCCATGGAGGATGTGCATATGGTGTGAGGAATGCGGAAGGGGAAAGAATACTCGAGTTTGGGGAGGCTATGGACATGATTGTGTGCAACACACATTTTAGGAAAAGAATGAGCTGGTTGATTACATACGAGTCCGGGGGAAACAGTACTCAGATAGATTATTTTCTGGTCAGGAGGGTTGATAGGAGACTAGTGAGGGATGTTAAAGTTATAGGAAGCGAGGAGTGTGTGCAGCAGCACAAACTGTTGATTTGTGACATGGTGCTTCAGGAACGAGTGATGAGAAGGACATATGTACCTAGGAGGAAAATATGGAAGCTGGGAAACCAATCAGTAAGGGATGCTTTTTATAGTGAGATAAGGAGAGTGGTGGCTGAACAGGAAGCCGTAGATAGAGGCGTTAATGAACAGTATAGAGCCCTTAAGAACGACCTCTTGAGAGTTACCGATGCAATATGCGATTGGACAAGAGGCCCACCAAGACATAAAGTACCTTGGTGGTGAGATGAGGGTGTAGAAGCTGCAGTTAAGGAGAAAAGAAGGCTTTTCCGGGAATGGAAGAAGGCTGGTAACAGGGAGGAGTACTTGGCTGCCAAACGCAGGGCTAGAGAGAGGTATACAGGGCGAAGTCTGAGTCACAGACTTTTACTTGATAATCTAAATCATGGAGAAAGGAAAAATATGTATTTTAGGGTGGCAAATCAGATGAAGAGGGATAATCAGGACATTGTAGGTGAGCAGTGTGTGAAGAATGATGATGGAAGGGTAGTGGTGAACAGTGAGGATGTTAAAGATATGTATGGAGAGAGCATTATAGCTTGTTGTTGAATGAGGAGTTTGATTGGGACAGAGAAGGTTTGGAGCCAGCTGATCCAGTGTTTGGCCCTTGGCCTTTGATTGACGCTGCTACTGTGAGTCAGGCAATAGGCAGGATGCGGGTGGGGAAGGCGGCAGGTGTGTCTGGGCTGACTGCCGAAATGTTGAAGGCCTCAGGAGATACTGGGGTGAGGTTAGTCACTGACCTGATAAATATGATTATATATGAGTGTGTTGTCCCAGATGATTGGCTGAAGAGTATAATTGTAAATGTGTACAAGGGGAAGGGTGATGCCCTGGAAAGGGGAAATTACAGAGGTATAAAGCTCTTAGATCAGATAATGAAAGTAATGGAGAGAGTTCTAGAGGGTATGATTAAAGAAAGAGTGAATATCGATGAGATGCAGTTTGGGTTTATGCCAGGCAGGGGGACCACTGATGCCATATTCATTGTTCGACAGCTTCAGGAATAATATATTGGAAAGAAAAGGGAATTGTATTTTGTTTTTGTTGATTTGGAAAAGGCCTTTGACAGAGTCCCTAGAGAGGTGGTGAAGTAGGCAATGAGAAAGCTAGGGTGGGAAGAGTGGCTGGTTAGGGTGGTTATGGCCATGTACGTGGGTGCTCGCACCCAGGTAAGAGTGAATGGAGCTTTGAGTGATGAGTTTTCCGTGAATGTTGGTGTGCATCAGGGGCCAGTTTTGAGTTTCTTGTAGTTTATGATGGTGCTTGAAGCCCTCTCACGTGACTTCAGAGATGGACTCCCATGGGAGATGTTGTATGCTGATGATTTGGTGTTGATTGCAAAGAATGAAAAGGAGGCGGAGGAAAGGTTTAAGAAGTGGAGAGATGGTATGGGGTACAAGGGCTTATGGGTAAATGCAATTAAAACAAAAGTGATGATATCTAGGGTTGGTGGCGGTACAATCAGAGGAGAGGGAGAGTGGCCATGTGCAGTTTGCCACAAGGGTGTGGGAAGTAATTCCATCTTGTGTAGTGTTTGTGATAAATGAGTGCACAAGAGATGTAGTGGTATCAGAGGTAGACTGTGAGATGATGCTGATTTCATGTGTGTGGCGTGTCGGGAAGAGCAGGTGGAGATTGTTAGGCGTGAGAGGGTTGAACTTGCAGGTGAGTCTTTTGAGTGTGTGGAGGAGTTTTGTTATTTGGGAGACATGTTATGTGCCGAAGGTGGGGCTGGAGTTAGCTCGGTTGCTAGGGTGAGAAGTGGTTGGAAGAAGTACAGGGAGCTGTTGCCTCTCCTGACATTTAGAGGACTCTCCTTACGTGCTAAGGGTTTTTTGTATGCAGCATGTGTTAGGAGTGTGACGCTGTATGGTAGTGAGACCTGGGCAGGAAAGGAAGAGGATATTCGCAGGTTTAAACGTACAGAAATGACAATGATCAGGTGGATGTGCAGTGCGTCCCTGTGTGCAAGGCCTCGGGGGGCTGAGTTTACGATAGAAGAGTTGAGAGGTAGGATGGGACTGGAGTGTATTGGTGTTGTGATGAGGAGAGGTAGGCTGAGGTGGTTTGGACATGTGGAGAGGATGGGGGATGATAACTGGGTACAGAGGGTGAAAGGTGTTAATATTGGGGGAGGGGTTGGGAGGGGTAGACTGAGAAAGACATGGGACGAGGTCATTAAGTGTGACTTAAGGGTTAAGGGACTGAACAGGGAGGCTGCCAGGGATCGAGCAGCGTGGAGAGCCGCCATTAGGTGACCAAGGCTGACGCATGCAAGCACGTTGGAGCCTTAAAAACCAAACGAAACGAAATGAACACACACACACACAGACACATTCTATTTACCCATTATTTACATGTTTCAGGTTAAAAGTGGTTCAGAACTGTTTCCATTGTTCCACATCCACCCACCCACCCACCCACACAAACATATACACACACACACACACACACACAGACACATACAGACACACACACACATACACACACACAAACACACACACAGGTCGCCGAGAGAGATGGATGTCTTCCTGGATCGCAGGGAAATAATCGCTGAATTAGTGGTAAAAAGGACATATTATGATTACGTGAATGAGTGCGTGAATGGTGGTCCCATCGGACATTAGTTAGAAAAAACGCAGGTTTCGGTCATAAAGAGTACAAGATACAGTGGAAAGAGAAAATGGCTGCATCATGGCGGAGAGCGATGGAGCTTTATTTACATCTGGTGGTGAAGGGGAACTCGCGAGTTTCTCCGGATATGATGTGGGAAATGGAAGCACTATGCTGAAACAAACAAGAGTAGCAGGAGTAGAGAAAAAGGTGGAAAGGAATGTCCAGGAATTAAAAAAGGTATTGGTAGTAATTAGAGAGTAGCAGGAGCGGACCTTAGAACAGGTGAGAGAGAGATCAAAGTCTTACAGAATAAACTGGAAAAAGTTTGCACACGTAGTGCGGAACAAGAAAGAGATGTCACAGAATTAAAAGTGAGTAACGAATATGCCTCAAATGAAATAAAACAGCTCAAGAGGGAGAATATCAGGCTGAAAGAAGAAAGGGACAGAATGAAAAGTAAATGAGTATGAATCAAAATCAAGGATGCAAGATGAACATATTAAGGAAATCAAGGAGCAACATAAGGCGTGGAAGAAAATTCAGGAGGAAGGGAATGTAATTTTGAAAGAGATTATAAAACAACAAAGCAAGGAAAAGGTGGAGAAGGAAGTGGTTAGGGTACTGAGAAGTAGAGAATCTTTAGTCAGGGATGTAGCAGATAAGAAAGAATGCGTAATAATTTCAGGAGTAAAAGAAAAACGAATGACAGTAAGATCAGAAAGAGAAAGAGAAGAATTGAGTAAGGTTAAAGAGATAATATCAGTAGTTATGGAGGGTAACAATGAAGCTCAAGAAGAGATTGAAGAAGTGTTTAGGTTAGGAAACTACGAGGAAGGAGGAGCACGACCACTGAATGTAAAGTTTAAGTCCCAGGTTATGGTAAATGAAATCATCAATAGAACATGGAAAGCATCAGAAAAAAGAGGGGTTGTAAAATGTCTGGATAAGGAGAGATGCAAATGAGGAAGAAAGAGCTAAAATAAAGAAGTTAGTAAAGGAAGCAAAGGCAAAAAAACGAACAGAGAATGGAGGAAGAGAAGACAGTGTTTTATTGGAGAGTTATGGATCAGAACTTGAGGAAGTGGTACCAACGGTGAGAAGGAGAGAAGAGCGTATAAATCCATCCATCATCCAATCCTATGTCGCCCCATGAGGAGCGTAGGAACCCGGAGCTAGGCAAGTTGGTCCTGACATTTAAGAAGAGAGTGACCAGCCTCACTCATCCCAGAGTGGCATTACATGAGCAATAAACCTCAACCACCCCCTGGATATAAACCTTCATCGGTTCAATCCGAATGGAGTGCCTTAATTACCCAGTAAACCACCAGGTGCCAAAATTTGGTTATGTGGCGTCTGGCAATAGATAGATAGATAGGTTACCACCCAGCGTAATAAATGGTTTCCTGGTGTACAGGAAACCTTTTGGCTTGTCACTCAATGTAGAGTCACCCACAGGAAGAAAGAAGAGGAAAGAATGAAAGAAAGAATGAGGAGGGAGTGTAAAGTCACCCGTAGGCAGAAGGACGAGGAAAGAACGTAGGAAAGAAAGACAGAAGAGGATGCAAGAAAGATGGAGGAGAGGAAAGGGTAATAACAAAAAAAGTTTGAAAGTGGCATATACTAATGTTGATGCTTTAATTTTTGCAAGGTTAGAAATCAACGATTTCTTGAGGAAACATGAACCTCATGTTATATGCTTTGTGAGACCAGACCAAGTTAAGAAAGGATATTGATATCCATATGTAAAAGTAGATACTGTGGAAATGGGAGAGAGTGGCGCCGAAGTGATAAATATGAAATTAGAAACTGGAGAGAATGGTAAGAGAGATATGGCAGTAGTATATGTTCCATCTAAGACAAGAGGTAAGAGAGATATGGCAGTAGTATATGTTCCATCTAAGACAAGAGCATGGAATGATGATGAATACCAGATGTTGTCAGACATGGTTAGTTATCTACAGAAAGTGATTGAGAAAAGCAACAATATAATTCTAATGGGTGATTTTAATTGTAAAGAGATGAACTGGGAGGAATGGGACTCAGAAGGCAGCAAAGATTCGTGGGGCACTATATTGTGAAACATAGTAATGAATAATGTAATGACGCAGTGGTTCAAAGAAGAGACACGAGTCCGAGGTGATGACACACCAGCAAGATTAGATTTACTCCTAACCAAAGAACCTGATATAATTGAACCTTTGAAATATCTATGTCCAATAGGAAAAAGTGATCATGTGGTCACTGAGTTCCAGATAATAGGGAACGTGATGCCAAGAGACAAACTTTATAGGCAGGGAAGATACAACTTTGGGAAAGCAGACTTTACAGAATTGAGAAAATTTTTCGAAAATGCTGATTGGAGAAAATTCAGAGAAACAAGAGAGATTCAGAAGAAGTGGGATATCTTTCTAGACCTCTATAATTCGGAAGTGGAAAAATATGTTCCAAGAGTAAGTGGGAAAGAAAACAGGAAAAAGGAGTGGTTTAACAGAAAGAGTATGATAGTGAAAAAAGAGAGGGACATGGCATGGAACAAATGGAGAATGAGAGGTAATAACAGAACAAAGGAAGAATATAAAAGAACTAGAAATGAATATAAAAGAATACGGAGAGAGGAAGAAAGGATCTTTTGAAAAGGTATAACTGACAAATGTATGGATGAACCCAAATTGCTTTATAGATTTGTCAATGGCAAATTGAAACACCAAACCGAAAGTAAAAGGAGAGGTCTATAAAGATGTGGCAAAGCAAGATGAAATAATGCACAAATGTTTCCAAATGGTTTTTACTAATGAAAAGGAGTTTGTGGAGGGGAAGGGAGTCACTAAAAATGTAGTGATAAAAGATATAAAAGTGGAAGTGCAGGAAGCGTATAAATTACTGGAAACTCAAGATGTAAGGAAAGCCCCAGGACCGGATGGAATCTCTAATTGGGTACTGAAGGAATGCAGAGAGCAACTGGTGGATAAGATTCACAGTTTAATTGTGTGTTCTCTGGAAGAGGAGAAAGTGCCTCGGGAATGGAAGAGCAAATGTGGTACCAATTTATAAGGGAGGAAACAAGGAAGAACCCCTGAACTATAGACCAGTGTCCCTAACCAGCATGGTCCCAAAATTGCGTGAGAGGATCCTGAAAGATAAATGGATAAAATATCTGGAAGAGATGAATATTTTGACTGAAAGTCAGTTTGGATTCAGATGTGGAAGGTCATGTGTTTCCAACTTGTTCAGCAATTGACATGCTACAGGTTGGGTGAAATGTGTGTATTTAGATTTGGAGAAGGCCTCCGACAAGGTACCCAACAAGAGACTAATGTGGAAATTAGAGCATAGAGGACTGATGGGAAACCTCCTGGAATGGATGAGAGACTTTTTGAGAGACAGACAAATGAGGACAGTAATAAAGGACAAGACGTCTGGATGGAGAGAAATAACAAGTGGTGTCCCGCAGGGCTCGGTGTTGGCGCCAGTAATGTTCCTGATTTACGTAAATTATAGAGTACATGGAGTGAACAGTTATGCAAGTCTGTTTGCTGATGGTGCACAGATCCTGAGGCAGGTAGAGGTTGAGGAAGACTGTAAAATGTTGCAGGAGCATCTGGATAGGATACATGATTGGAGCCAGATGTGGGAAATGAAATTCAATGAAAAAAATGCAAAATATTTGAAATGGGTAAGAGTACCAAAAGGCCATCACTGAATTATTTGATGGGTAATGAACCAATTAGAAAAGCGAGAGAAGAGAAAGATTTGGGAGTGCTGGTCCAGGATAGTTTGTCACCTGAAAAACACATTAACAAGATAGTTAGAGAGACATATAAACTCTTGACCAACATAAGAGTTGCATTTCATTACATGAATGAGGAAATGATGAAAAAAATAGTGGCCATGATCTGCTCCAGGTTAGAATATGCAGCAGTAGTGTGGTCCCCACACAAAAAGAAAGATATAAATAAGATTGAGAGAATACAAAGAACAGCAACCAAGATGGTCTCCAGTCTGGCAGATCTGTCATACAGAGAGAGGCTGGAAAGGATGGATTTGCCTTTCTTAGAGGAAAGGACAGAGAGGGGTGACATGATTGCAGTGTTCAGGACCTTGATGGGAGTAAATAAAATTGATAAAGATCTGTTTGTATGGGATAAGAGAGCAACAAGAGGACACAGACTGGAACTGAAGAAGCCAAGCCGCTTGAAAGATATCAAGAAATATAGTTTTCCTTACAGATGCATAGACCTGTGAAATAGACTGGACTAAGAGATCGTCCAGTCTAAAAACTTAAACAAGTTTAAAGCAAAATTTGACTAACTGAGACAAAGAGGTGGGACCCCACGACCGTAGTTCATTTCCTATATACAGTATCACAATTAGGTAAATACATTTTTTTTTTTAAATTTATTATCAAACCCTATGTCACCCCACACAGAAGCGCATATACAATTAGGTAAAAAAATATATATATACACACACACCGCTCGCTGGCGCAGTGGTAGCGTTCTCGCTTGCCATCTGGTAGACGGGAGTTCGTGCCTCGCTCAGGTTGCGAAAAGTTTCACTGATGAAGTGGGTGGTTACTGTCCCCCTTGAGCAAGGGGATGGGTGTGTGCATGTGTGAAGGTTACAGCCTTGCCCATAGATCGGACTATATGAGCTCTCAGCTCCCTTCCGGGAGGGTAAAAGCTGACGATCACTACCATCAAGTGATCCTGACCGACCCGGTGAGTTACACACAGAACAAAACAGTAACCTGCTCCAACCAACTTACCAACTGTGAAACAATCAGTGAAACAATGATGGATGCCATCGACATAAAGTTCACCCAATACATGGTATTGGCCCTACTGTATGATAGCCTTGGCTACCTAAGCTTAATTATAATCAACTGTGTATGATATGTGGTGTGGTACTGTAACAATAATTACAATATTATAACAATAATAACAACAAATACGTTGTGGCAAAATTACCCTGTTGGGTGGAGTAATTTCGCCACATGACACTTTTTTCTTTTTTTTTAAACTCTGTGGCATGGGCCAAAATTTATTTTCTGACAAAAATGATTATAGGTTCCTTTAACAGAAGGGCTGACTGCATAGTTACGGCAATAAAAATGTCAATATTCCTTATGTGGTGGTTTGTATTTGACAAAAACTACCATTCATGGCAAAATTACCCCATTTTACCCATTCATTATTATTACTAATACTAATACAACAACAACAATGATAACAACATCAACTATTATTCCTACTAGTACTGCTGCTGCTACTACCACTACTACTTCTACCAATACTACTGCCACTACTATTATTAATACTGGAGTGTATTGGTGTTGTGATGAGGAGAGGTAGGCTGAGGTGGTTTGGACAT
>JAGKTI010004619.1:27898-49474 GCA_018397915.1 Birgus latro | reverse complement strand
AGTCCCGACTGCTTTTATACCCAACCCACCCTCAGAACTCGACCGATTTTCAACTTGTCTTTTTTTGGCTCAAACATCCACTTTTGGCGAGAAACATCGAAAATTCATAAAGAAATCGCCCTCCTGAGCTTATAAATGTTGCTACAGGTGACAGTCAGCCTAACCTTTTCATTCTCCCGCAGGGTACCTGGCTTAAAAAAAAATGAACTATGGAAGGGTTAACTAATTCCAGCCACTTTAAATTACGTATTTATTTATTTATTTGGTATGAATTTATGTGTAGTACAAGACTATATTGGTTTTCACACAATAATATAGGCGATACAAGCATTGTTCACTCACCAAAAACACCAACATATGGCACCTTCCTTTACGACATTACCACCTATCACTTCTGTTTGTTTCTTCTTCTAGCTTCTTTATTTCTTTGTCCTCCACCTCAGGAATCACATTCACTGTGAATTTCGTCACTGGAGAGACCGTGGCGCAACATGTCTTTACTGGCTAGGTTACTGCTTACAGGTGAATTGCCAAATGTGGAGGGAGGGGGGAGGGGGGAGAGGAGTCAGGTGGGGCCAGGTAGTATCCCCGCTTGACAACAGGTAGAGGAAGGTCTCCCACATATGCCTACCAAAAATAACCCGTGAATCTTGAAAAATGTACAAACGATGGGCCTTGCAAGTGACTGACGTACGATGCACGTTGGTGGGTCCGAGCGTGAAAAAAAGTGGTGACGTGCATCATACGTCGGGGGGACTGGGCGGGTTAATACATAGAAATGGCATCATGCTACCTCATAAGGAATCCCCATATTAGGGTTGGTCATGGTACAACTATTGTTTTCTATGAAGTGGAAACTATGACAAGTGCTACGTAGAATCAGCAAATTAATTCCCACCAGTTGCTAGAAGCTGTCGGGAAAACAAAATCTGAGATGGGAGATAAGATCTGTTACAATGTAAAAGTTTCAGCTTGGGTTTTAACCCTGCATACAGTAACTATGACGAAAGATTACTGACAGACTATACTTGTGGCTAAATGTTCGCTACATAAGATTGATGACTGTTATGCTAATTACCAACCTTGTAGCTACCACATTTCACCCTCATGTTAGTAACTTCCAGCATAGATGGTAGCCATCCATCTATTACCTAATTCAGCAATTATTATCATGTATACCTTTCCTCTCTTCCATCCTTCCTCACCTGTCTTTCTTTCCTTCATTCTTTCCTCTTTCTTCTGCCTACGGGTGACTTTACACTCCCTCCTCTGTCTTTCTTTCCTACATTTTTTCCTCTTCCTTCTGCCTATGGGTGACTCTACACTGAGTGACAAGCCAAATGGTTTCCTGTACACTAGGAAACCATTTACTACAATGAGTAATAACCATATGACCAAATTATGGTGCCTGGCAGTTTAGTGGATAATTAAGGTGCTCCAATTGGATTGAGCATGTGTAAGTTTATATCCAAGGGATGGCTGGGATTTACTGCTCACGTAATGCCACTCAGGGATGAGTGAGGCTGGTCATTCTCATCTTAAATGTCAGGACCAACCTGCCTAGCCCCTGGGTTCCTATGCTCCTCTATGGGGTGACACAGGGTTGGATAATGGAATGGATGGAAATAATTATGCTACATTCTGTCTTTTCCTTTAAGTGTTTAACCTTTCATTTATTATTATTATTGTTATTACTATGAGTATGTGTTAGCACTCAACTTCCACTCACTCAATGTAGTGCTGCCTCCCATTCCTTCTCTCTCTCTCTTTTTCTCTCCAGGTGACTCTACACTCAATGACAAACCAAATGGTTTCCTGTTGCCCAGGAATCTGTTTACAGTACTGGGTCATAACCATATAACCAAATGATGCCTGGTGGATTAGTGGATGAAGGCACTCCAACCAGATGGAACCTGCATGGGTTTCCTCCTGAAGGATGATTAGAGATTTTTGCTCAAGTAATATCACTTGAGGCAAGTGGGGCTGGTCACCCCTGCTTTATATGTCAGGACCAAGTAGCCTAGCCACTGGCCTCCAATGATTCTGTTTATTTGTGGGTAACTGGGATTAAATGAAGAATCAAAAAATTAAAAAAATAATACTCTATCTATTTGCCAGATGCCTCAATCCCGCATGGGGTGGCCACAAACAAATCACCTCCATGTCGCTCTGTCCCCCACCATTTCACTGCCCTGCTCCCAGCTCACACCCTCCTCTCTCATATACCTCTCAACTCCATCCCTCCACCTCATCCTTGGCCTCCCCCTCCCTCTCCCCCCCTCCACCTCACTCACATACACTCTGCTCAACAGTCTCTCAATCTCCATCCTCTCCACATGCCCAAACCACCTTAACGTGTTTCTCCTAACACTTCCTATCACATCCACATCCACACCACAACGCTCCTTCACTTCCTCATTTGTTAGTGTGTCTCTCCATGTGACTCCACATCTATCTATATATCTATTGCCAGACACCATAATTCCGTAAGGTGTGGCCATTTAACTTTCAGTTATTTATTTTACGGGGAGGGGCACTAACCCTCCACCAACCCACTTGCTGACAAGTAGGGAGCACGTATGGTTTGGTTATATGGTTACCACCCAGTGTTGTAAATGGTTTTTTGGCTTACAGGAAACCATTTGGCTTATCACTCAATGTAATGCCAACTGTAAAGGAAAGAAAAGCAGTAAAAAGTGACAGGAAATATAGGAGAAATAGGAAGAAAGGAGGGCAGGCACAGAAAAAGAATGATAAAGGCTAAGGAAGAAGTAGGCAGCACTACATCAAGTGAGTGGATGATGGTCACCACCACCTACCACTCCACATGCTCCTCTCAAATAACTCATTTCCACTACTCTCACTCTTGACTTCTGTCCCTCCAACAGGGTCCAAGCTTCACTTCCATATGTTAGAGTTGGTATCAGAATACTGTCAGGTAGCAACTTTTTCACTTCCATGCTCATTTCCTTGTTTCTTATCACTGCTTTCAAGGAGCCAGCAACCTTTCTTCCCTGCTGCACCCTTTCAAGCACTTCACCATCCAGACTTCCATCCTTACTCATCACACTACCCAAGTACTTAAATGCACTCACATTCTCCATATCCTCCCCATTCAATCTCACTGTTCATTCACTGACTTCACTTCTATCAAAGACCATCACTTTACTCTTCCCAACTTTCACCTTTAGATTCCGCTTCTTACACACTCTCCCAAACTCATCTACCAAGCCTTGCAGCTCACCTTCGTCTTCACTCAACAACACAGTATCATCTGCAAACAACAGTTCAGGGAGTTTCCAAACACTGCCATCTCTCACTAGGGCCACTGCAACATCCACTGCCTGACCTTGTATCTCTTTTATGACCCCACCCATATACAGATTCAACAACCATGGAGACATGACACGACCTTCAATCCAACCTTTAAATGGAAAAATTCACAGTTTGCCATCCATACGTACTGCGGCCTTAGCACCCTCATACATACTCTTCACTGCCTTCAACAACTTCCCATCTTTTTATATTTTTTTAATGCAAGGAAGAAGGAACCAAAGGCCACAGAGCTGCATACTGTTCCTTCCAAGAAAAAGCAAAAACAATACAAAAGAGAGCCAATTTCAAGATCCATTAATTTCGAGATGCCTGGACACACTGCGTTTGAAAGACTGGAGATCATAGGAAGTAGGAAATACAGACAGAGGAGGACAGTTCCAGAGTTGACCAGTTGCATAAATGAAGGACTGGGAGTAACGGTTTACTCTTACATTAGAGAGTTGGACAGAAAAGGGATGAGAGTTTGTTGCTAGACGGGTACTACGTGCCCGTCGTAGAGGTGGAGGGATGCAAGCAGACAGTTCAGAGGAACAGTGACCATTCAAGTAGTGATAGAAGAGAGATAAAGATGCAACAGTGCAGTGAAGAGACAAAGGTTGAAGGGAATCAGTAAGAGGAGGACAGTTAATGAGACGAAAAGCCTTTGACTCCACCCTATTGAGAAGAGCTGCATGTGGGGAGCCTCCCCACACATGAGAGATGTACTCCATACACGGGCGAATAAAACCCGTGTACAAGGTCAACATCTGTGCAGGGGAAAAGAAAGTTCGGAATCGGCTTAGCACACCTAATTTCTTGGAAGCAGATTTCACAAGAGATGTAATATGTTTTTTCCAAGATAAAACCTGAAAGAATGAAACCCCAAGCATGTTCAAGGATGATGCAGGATTGAGCAGGACATTATTAAACATTAGTGGGTAATCCTAAGGAATATATTGTCGGGTTGATAAGTGTAAGAACCGAGTTTTTGATGCATTAAAAATAACAAGATTATTTTTACCCCAATCAGAGATACAAGCCAAAAAAAAAAAAAAAATATGAATAATAAAAAAAATAATAATAACAATAATAATAACAAGAAGCGGTGCCAAGGCACAACAAACCTGTCCCCGGCAGTCATTTTAGTGCTGATGTACTGTATAAACACAACAGGATATCTTGTCAAAGATGTCACAAATCAAATCTGGAGTAAATCAGGTGAAAACTTATGATTTTATGACCCCTGTGGGTAGGGGGGTTTCAAGAATTCTCCCCCAGTATCACTGCTTGTCGTATGAGGTGACAAAAAGGGTTGGTGGTGGGTTAGTGCCCCACCCTGTAAAACAACTAACTAAAAATACAAACAAGAAGCCTCAGACCAGGACTGACCAAAAGATGACGACAAAGAACCGAACAAAGGACTTGTTACGGATAGTGATGTGGAATGTAAGGGGTATAAATGATGAGTTAAAAGAATGAGAGGTTGTACAGGTTCTTGAGGGTGCGAAAGTGGATATATGTAGATTAACTGAAACTAAATGGCGAGGTGAGAGTGTGAGAGAATGGGAATATGGATGGGGTACATGCGTGGGAGTAAGTGAGAATGAGAAGGCAAAAGAAGGAGTAAGTATTGCTGTGAGTAACAGATGGAAGAATATAAGGGAGTATGGATCAGTTGGCTCAAGGATTGTGTGGGTAAGAGTGAAAGTTCGACTACAAATGTGGGCAATTGTGTGCGTGTATGCGCCAACGCAAGATCGTGTAAGTAGAATGAAAGAAGAGTTCTGGACCAATGTGGAAGCATGCTTGGAAAAGTTTGAAAGGAATGAGAGAGTGTTTTTCATTGGAGATATGAATGGAAAAGTAGGGAATGTGGGGGTGGATGGAGTAGTTGGTGAGTAGGGTGTGCCTGCAAAGATGGATGAGAATGGCAGTGCTTTAGTGGACATTTGTGATGGGAGGGGATTGGTGATAGCTAATACCCTCTTCAGGCACAAAATGATCCATAGGTATATGTGGCGAGTGATGAGAATGGTGGATGGTGAACTGAATGAACGGAGGGCAATGACTGATTATGTGTGTGTGGATGAAAGGATGACAAGGTGTGTAATGAATGCAAGAGTATATAGAGGTTGGGAGAGTGGACTTTAAAGTCCAAACAAAACGGAGAAAGAGAAGAAGGGAAGGACAGGAGGAAGTAGTTCTTACAAGGAAAGTAGAAAAGTTACAAGAGGATGGAATAAAGGCAGAATATAAAAGGGAAGTGGAGGAGTGATTGGGTAGACATAAATTGGAGCAGATGGGGGACATGGAAGGTGTGTGCAAGATATTCACAGAAGAAATCTGTGCAGCATGTGAGGTGGTGTATGGGGTGAAGAGAAGATGAAAGGGGGTTCAGGGAACAGCATGGTGGACTGAGGAGGTGAGAGAGGCTGTGGTACAAAAGAAGAAAGCACATAATGAGCGGATGAGGAACAGGGGCGTCGAAGAAGTTGAGATGGAAGAGAGAGAGTTATATGTAGAGAGGAGGAGAGAGGAGAAAAGATTAGTAAGAGAGAGTAAGAAGAGAGTGGATGAGGAATTTGGAAGGAATTTGAGTGTAAAGTGGAGGGAATGTAAGAAAATGTTCTGGAAAGAGGTAAAGAGAGTTAGACAGGATGCCAAAGAAGTTAGCTGGGGTGTGAAAGATAAAAATGGTAGATTACTAGTGGAGAAGGGAGAAAAAGTGAACAGATGGAGAGAACACAATAATGAATTGTTGAACATAGAGAATGAAAGGATGTGGAAGGTGTGCAGATTGGCCTGGGAGGAAGGCAGAGTTCTGGAGGATTGCAAGTCAGGTATAATTATTCCCCTGTATAAAGGAAAAGGGGAAAAAGAAGTGTGTGGTAATCATAGAGGTATTTGCCTTCTTACTGTAATAGGAAAAGTATATGGTAGGATACTTATTGACAGAGTTAGGGAAATAACAGAGGAATTAGTCGGAGAAGAACAGGGAGGTTTTACGAAGGGAAGAGGTTGTGTAGACCAGATATTCGTTCTTAGATCTTTAGTGGAAAAATTTCTAGAGAAGGGAATGAAGTTGTATACAGCTTTCATGGATTTGGAGAAAGCATATGACAGGGCGGATAAACAAGAATTGTGGAAAGTATTAAAAATATATGGAGTAGATGGGAAGTTGTTGAAGGCCGTGAAGAGTATGTATGAGGGCGCTAAGGCTGCAGTGTGGATGGTGAATTGAGTGAATTTTTCCATTTGAAGGTTGGTTTGAAGCAAGGATGTGTCATGTCCCCATAGTTGTTCAATCTGTATATGGATGGGGTTATAAAAGAGATACAAGGTCATGCAGTGGATGTTGCAGCAGCCTTAGTGAGAGAGGGCAGTGTTTGGAAACTCCCTGAACTGTTGTTTGCAGATGATACTGTGTTGTTGAGTGAAGACGAAGGGGAGCTGCAAGGCTTGGTAGATGAGTTTGGGAGAGTGTAAGAAGCGGAATCTAAAGGTGAATGAAGGGAAGACTATAGTGATGGTCCTCGAGAGAAGTGAAGTCAGTGAATGAACAGTGAGATTGGATGAGGAGGATGGAGAATGTGAGTGCATTTAAGTACTTGGGTAGTGTGATGAGTAAGGATGGAAGTCTGGATGGTGAAGTGCTTGAAAGGGTGCAGCAGGGAAGAAAGGTTGCTGGTTCCTTGAAAGTAGTTATAAGAAACAAGGAAGTGAGCATGGAAGTGAAGCTTGGACCCTGTTGGAGGGACAGAAGTCAAGAGTGAGAGCAGTGGAAATGAGTTATTTGAAAGGAGCATGTGGAGTCACATGGAGAGACACACTAACAGATGAGGAAGAGAAGGAGCATTGTGGTGTGGATGTGGATGTGATAGGAAGCATTAGGAGAAACACATTAAGGTGCTTTGGGCACATGGAGAGGATGGAGAGTGAGAGACATATGGGGAGAGTTTGTGAGTGAGGTGGAGGGGGGGAGAGGGAGGGGGAGGCCAAGGATGAGATGGAGGGATGTAGTGGAGGGGTATATGAGAAAGGAGGGTGTAAGCTGGGAGCAGGTCAGTGAAATGGCAGGGGACACAGTGACATGGAGGCCATTTGTTTGTTGCCACCCCGTACAGGATTAAGGCATCTGGCAATAGATAGATAGATAGAAATTTGAGGCCCAACCTACCTGACACTGACCCCTCTAAACGAGGCATGTTATAGGATGCAGATTTGAAAGACGCACCTTTTGGTTTTGGTTTCATGTTGATATGATGAATCTGAAAGGAGTTATGAATGACGAAAAAGCGATTTTTGCCTGTCACCATTTTTTTTTTTACATTTTTATTTTTACATTTTACATTTTTTGGCCCTACAGCTTGGGCCTTGACCCAATTTGGCCCAATTTTTAATCAGGTGATCAGAAGGTCCTGGCCCATCATCCCTATAATTTTAATCAAAATCATACCGGTAGTAGTAGTAGTAGTTGCTCCCTAGGAGGTCTGGACAAACAGCCCCGAGTCCCTGAGGAAGGCCACGGCTGAAACCGGGCTTTCCCACAGAGCTTTCAAGGAGTGTATGTTGTGTTGTTGGCATAGCTTAGGTGATTGTGTGCAATGCAGTCTTCCATGATGTACCTAATAGTATGGGGTGCTGTGTTACATCCTGGACAGGCGTCAGCAACGGAGTCATCCAGCCTCTTCTGATAACTTAAAAGGGCTGGATGGTGCCCACATCTCAGCTTGGCCAGGTGGACCCTGTCCTTCCGAGGGAGATAGGATTCAGTAGGATAGATATCAGGAGGCCGTGCATGCAGCTCTGTGTTGTCTTTAAGTGACTGAATGGAGCGGCAAGTGATTTGCGTTTGGATATGCTTCTAGATAGAAGCCAGTCTGAGGCAGGCGAGGGGAGAGAGATGACAGTATTTGTGTATGATATTGTGTGCTGGGTGTTGTTTTGAAGTTCCTTGGTAATATGGATGTGCTGGTGTAGTGTAGTGGACATTGTGGGTTGGTGAAGCTGCATTGAGAATTTGGGTGTCTCTCATGTCTAGATGATTCTTGACTTTGAGGACTTTGGTTTCTTGGTGTAGGCAGTCTGTGGGTGAAGTAGCTGTGCAGCCTGTCATTATTTTTAGGGCCTTGCTCTGTATGGTCTGAAGAGTGTTACAGTTTGTTTCAGTGAGGTTAGGAGCCCAAGCAGGGCTTGCATAATTCATCACTGAACGTATATACAGTTTTGTTTGTATACTGTACAATCGCCCAAAGAAGTGATGTCCCGATTCCCAGTACCTTTCGCTCAGAAAGTGGTATCTGGCAACTGTCACGGCCATGTTATATTTTCTATATTGCACACCGGAAAGAGCAGTATTTGGGTAAACAACACCAAAAAGTAATATATTATCGTTTTTATCGTGTATATCTCGCATTACGGAAGAGGAAACCACAATACACTAAAGTTGAGGCATAGCAGTACGAAAGAATGTGAAATGCACTCCCTATCGCTCAACGGTTTCAGGGTTAAAATGCGGCGAAACTCTCATAATACTTACTTTCCATTCAAAATCAACAATACTGAAGGAAATATGTCCCATAAAATAAAACCCGCAGATAATCGTAATTTCGAAATCATTAGTGTCATCAAATTAGAAAAATACACTTCTAAAGATATATTATTATCCACATTTAATTCTCTATGCGGGATGATATTCACGCGGGGAAACCCGTAAGTGCTGAAAGCCTGAAAGCAAGATTGATCAACAAGAAACTACAGCCTATTGGTGCAAGCAGATTATTGTTCTTTATTTAGCAAATATTGGTGCAAGCAGATTATTGTTCTTTATTTAGCAAATATTCCAGTAAAACAGATATACTGGCACCTTAACAGTTAACAGATAGATAAGCGATATAGAGGTAGAACATTGGAAATTTGCTACTGGAGCCCCTCGTAGCACGAGACCAAGACAGAGGGATTAATACAGGTGCCCAAGAACAACTACTTACCACTTGGTGCTGCTATCAAGAAGCAAATTAATCTGCCGGCATTCAGTGACAGTGAAACCAGTGTAACCATAAGTGGGAAACTGGTCATTTTTATTCACACGAAATTCCAACATGTTATAAAACATGTAGGGCAGTTGCATGGAAGAACTAAAGAGGGAGAGGTTGATAGTCAAAAGCATGAATGCGACAATGAAGATAATTAAGACCAAAAACATTATATTAAACATAAGGGGGAATGTGGGGGGGGGGGAACTGTGACAAAGGTCGAGACAACCTCTCCCTCCCCTGTTGTGGTAATGACTGATGGAAGGCCTGCCGTGCACTGTTGCCAAAGGAGAAATTATTGAAATCCGCTAAATCCGCTGGCGGTAAAAATCCGCCAGACTGTGGGAAATTAATGGAAAAAAAATGGGCAAGACCTAATAAAAAAAATGGGCAAGACCTAAAAAAAAAAAATGGGCAAGACCTGAAAAAAAAAAAGAGCTAGATAAATGTAATAATTTTATACCAGCTAGACTGCTTTTGAAATCTCTAAATTTGGTGGGAAAATCGCTTCATTGGTAACTGCTGGCATGAGTCGTGAAAACGTGCCAGATGTCATTATTTATTTATTTTTTGATTCATCTATTAAAAAAAAAAAAAGGCTAAACTTAAGTATTTTCGCAAGATTATTTTTTTTTACACCATAAATAATGTTTGCAGGGCAGGCAAAAACTGTTTCCGTCTCCTAAACAAACGTTGCCAGACCCATGGAGTTTTGTCCGAAACTTAAAGAAAGCGAGTCATCACTTCTTTGGGCAATTGTACTGTGGTGGTGGTTCTTTGTTGTGTCCAAATGTTGCATGGGCAAGTGACCTCAATGGATTGAGTCTTGACGTTAATTTATTTTTGATGTTTGTGATGTGTTGTTTAAATGACATTGATGCATTGTATGTTACACCAAGGATTTTGTGTGTGTGTGTGGTAGGTAAGTGCTGTTTATGGTGATGTGTGGAATGTGACTGTGTTCTGCTGTCCAGTTTGTGAGAAGGGTCACTGTAGATTTGGCTGGGGCTATTTTGAGCCTGTTTGTGGTGAACCATTTGTGTAGTGTGTTGAGGTAAGGTTGGAGGATATGTGTGGCTGTGTTTGCATTCTGGTGTGTACATGTAAGTGTTATGTCATCTGCATAGGAAGCTATGTGTATCTGTGGTGTGTGGGGTGTGGGTATGTCATGCATGTATAGTTTAAAGGGTGTAGTGGACAAAACAGATCCTTGGGGGATGCCATTTGTAAAGGTTCTGATGTTCAAAGACTGATCGGCAAATGTTACATGTGCACATCTGCCTGCTAAGTAGTTTGCCAGCAATCTTTTTGTGTTACTGTGCATGTTTGTGTTGAATATTTTGTTTGTGAGGTCGTGGTGTGGGATGGCATCAAAAGCTGTACTAATATCTAGTGTGACAAGGAGTGTTCTGTGTGGTGGCCTAGCGGAATTCATGCCATCAAAAACTCTCTGTGTAAGGTCTGTAAGAAGAGTGTTTGTGGTGTGCATTGGTCAGAAACGGTGGCGTCTTCATCACAGGTCTACCCCCCAGAGTCTGCAGAAGAGGAGGACAGCATGGGGTCCAAACCACCACAAACCCCGCCGGCACTCAAGGGGCCCGAGAACCTGGGAGTGGCTTCAGTTGCCCGGGCAAGTACCACATCAAACAGGTAGTTTTCATGTAAAGTTGTTAACAGACAGACAAACAGAACAACAAACAGAGTGAAAACAATACCCGTCCTTGAGCCCATCCGGGACACGGACAGGAAATAATAAGAGGAATAATAATAAGAATAATAATAATTATCTATCTATCTACTTAATCTTGTAAGGGGTGGCAACACACAAATCGCCTCCATCTCACCCTCTCCCACACCATTTCTCTGCCTTGCTCCCAGCTCACACCCCCCCCCCCTCTCATATACCTCTCCACTCAATCCCTCCACCTCATCCTTGGCCTCCCCTTCCCTCTTCCCTCCCCTCCAACTCACTCACATGCACTCTCCTCATCAGTTTCTCGCTCTCCATCCTCTCCACATGGCCAAATCACCTCAAAATGTTTCTCCTAACACTTCCTATCGCATCCACATCCACACCACAACACTCCTTCACTTCCTCATTTGCCAGTCTGTCTCTCCATGTAACTCCACATGATCCCCTCAAGTAACTAATCTCCACTGCTCTCACTCTTGCCTTGTGTCCCTCCAACAAGGTCCAAGCTTCACTTCCATTCATTAGAGTTGATATTACAATACTCTCATGAAGTAACTTTTTCACTTCCATGCTCACTTCCTTGTTTCTTATCACTGCTTTCAAAGAATCAACAACCTTTCTTCCTTGTTGTACCCTTTCAAGAACTTCATCCTCTAAACATCTATCCTTACTCATCAACCTCTCCAAGTACTTAAATGCGCTCACATTTTCCATTTCCTCCTCATCCAGCCTCATTGTACATTCACTGACTTCAATTCTCTTGAAGACTATAACTTTACTCTTCCCTACATTCAACTTTAGATTCTATTCTTACACACTCTCCAAAACTCGTCCACCAAGCATTGCAGTTCCACTTCATCTTTACTTAATAACACAGTATCATCTGCAAACAACAGTTCATGGAGTTCCCAAACTCTGCCCTCTCTTATTAGGGTCGCTCCAACATCCACTGCCCTACCTTGTATCTCATTTACAACCCCATCCATATACAGACTGAAAAACCATGGAGACATGACACATCCCTGTTTCAATCGAACCTTCTAAGAGAAAAATTCGCTTAGTTCACTATCCACACGCACTGCAGCCTAAGCACCCTCAAACATACTCTTCACGGCATTCAACAACTTCCCATTTACTCCTTACATTCTTAATACTTCCCACAATCCTTGTCTATCCCTCCCATCATATGCTTTCTCCAAATCCATGAAGGCTGCATACAACTTCTTTTTCTTCTCTAGAAACTTTCCCACTAAAGACCTAAGAATGAATATCTGATCTACACAACCTCTTCCCTTCCTAAAACCTCCCTGTTCTTCTCCAACTAATTCCTCTGTTATTTCCCTAGCTCTGTCAATAAGTATCCTACCATATACTTTGTCTATTACACTAAGAAGACAAATGTCCTTATGATTACCACACATTTCTTTTTCACCTTTTCGTTTGTACACGGAAATAATTACACCTGACTTCCAATCCTCTGGGACTTTACCTACCTCCCAGGCCAATCTGCACACACTCCATCAATTCCAAGGGCTTTCCGGATTTTGAATTTCTTCACTGCTTCCACAACTTCTATCGTACTGATTTCTTCCCTCTTCTCACATCCCTCCATCTCCCAGTCATTCCCCAGCAACTCATGCTCGCATTACTTTCATTTTCTGTGTTCATCCAGCCATCTGTCCATCATCCAAGCCTATGTCGCCCCACAAGGAGCATAGAAGCCCGGGGCTAGGGAAGTTGGTCCCGGCATTTAAGATGAGAGTGATCAGCCTCACTCATCCTTGATGGCATTATGTGAGCAATAAACCCCAACCATCCCTTGGATATAAACCTACACCAGCTCAATCTGATTGGAGCACCTTAATTACCCACCAAACCACCATGCACCATAATTTGGTTATATGGTTGCCACCCAGTGTAGTAAATGGTTTCCTGATGTACAGGAAACAATTTGGCTTGTCACTCAGTGTAGAGTCACCCATAGGCAGAAGGAAGAGGAAAGAATGAAGGAAAGAAAGACAGAAGAGAGAATGTCAAGTCACCCGTAGGCATAAGGAAGAGGAAAGAATGAAGGAAAGACATGTTCAACAATGCTTAAAGTATTCTCTCCATTGGCTCACTTTTTCTCCCTTCTCCACCAGTAATTTACCAGTTTTATCTTTCATTCCCCGATTCACTTCTTCGACACCCTGTTTAACTCTCTTTACCTTTTTCCAAAACATTTCCTTACATTCTCTCCACTTTACACTCAAATTCCTCATCCACTCTCTTCTTACTCTCTCTTACTAATTGTTTCACCTCTCTCTTCCCCTCTACATATCTCTCTCTTCCATCTCTCATCTTCCTCCACACCCCAGTTTCTTATCCGCTCACTATATGCTTTCTTCTTTTGAGCCACAGCCTGTCTCACCTCTTTATTCCACCATGCTGTTCCTTCCACCCTCTTTTGTCTTCTCTTCATTCCACACACCACCTCATATGCTGCACAGATTTTTTTCTGTAAATATCTTGCACACAGCTTCCACATCCCCCACCTGCTCCAATCCATGTTTACCCAATCACTCTTCCACTTCTCTCTTATATTCTGCCTTTTTTCCATCCTCTTGTAACCTTTCCATCCTACTTGTATGAACTACTTCCTCTTGTATTTCCATTCTTCTGTTCCTCCATTTCATTTGAACCTAGATTCTCATCACTACCAAGTGGGGGTCAGAAAGTCTACTCCTCAAACCTCTATATGCCCTTGCATCCATTACACATCTTCTACTCTTATCATCCACACACACATAATCAATCATTGCCTTCCGTTCATTCAGTTCACCACCCACCCTTCTCATCACTCGCCACATATACAGTACACCCTTCAACTTTGCGAACTTTAACTTTGCGATTCACCAATTTTGCGAGGTAGTTCCAAAAGTCATGTATTTTTTAACATTTATGAACTTTGCGACTGATCACACACTTTGCGAGGTTGAGTGGTGGGAGAGTCGTCTTCCCGCACTACTTTGCCACCCCGAGTAATGACGTCATGGTTCATTGGGAGTACTGAGCCTCCTAGTTCAGTGGTCTGCCGCCCCGCCACGTTTGTTTGCACCTGTTTCCAACGAAGGTCACTGACCCTCACAATTTCGTGGTGCTCCTCGCAATACCCCAGCAGTCTAACCTTGCACGAGTGTTATCATGGCGCCAACGGGTAAGAACAAGAAAATAATTGTGGAGACCAAACTGTAAATGATTGAAAGGAAAAAAGCAGGTGAAGGTAATTCAGCTACTGGTCAGGAGTTTGGTGTTGGTGAATCGACAGTGAGAATGATTTTAAAGAACAGTGAACAAATCAAGCAAGCAGCGAAGAACTATGGAGGTGCTCAATTTGATGGTAGAATGCTGGTGGACAACAAAGAAGTGCTAATAAAAATGGAAAGATATCTTGCTCACTTCATTCAAAGAAAGGAAAAGGAAGGGGTTGCATTAGATGCACGCCATATAAGGGAGCAGGCAAAGATATTCTATCACACGTGCCTTAAAAAAGCCATTAATCCTCCAACAAAACCTTTCAAGGCATCGAATGGGTGGCTATGCCAGTTCCTCAAAAGGAAGGGGTTTAAACACATCAGGTTCAGTGGCGAGTGAGGCAGTGCTGACTACAAATTGGTCGGCTTCACCCCAAGGTAAGCACTTTTTCCCACTCTTTCTTTCGGCTCTACCTCTTAATTTTACGATGATAAATGAAACAAACATGAACTGATGTACTGTACAGTAATATTAATAAGAAAACATCATAGGTAAGAAACATTAAAAAAAAAAATGCATTTACACTGATGTGAAGACTGGCATGGTTTACAGGACTGGTGGCGGGGCAAGGCTTGGCTACTGTGGCCCAGCGGGGCCTACGTCATCACTATCACTGTCGGCAGATATTTCCACATCTTGCTGTGTTTTTTCTGCCTCTCTCATGAATCCCTCGAAGTCAGAATCGTCACTGGGGTCATCAGAATGAAAAAGGTTAGGGATGCTAGGATCGCTGGCTGCTTGGGGAGGGGTGGCAGGACGAGTGGTCGATGGGGCAGGGTCTCTTGGGATTCTCATTAATTTTGTGATTAGAGACTGCTTCCTCTTGTTAACCCCATCTCTGTGTAGGTCAGCATAAAAACGAAGGGCCCTGTCAACACCGTGGCATGCTTGCTGAGCCCTAAATTGTCACATTCGTTGTTCACGATGGTTTTTTTCAGCTGGTCAATGACTGCGAGAATATTGGCCAGGTTATGCATCGTTAATTCTCGGCCGCTTCGCTTTTATGCTGACCTCCACAGAGATGGGGTTAACAAGAGGAAGCAGTCTCTAATCACAAAATTCATGAGAACCCCAAGAGACCCTGCCCCATCGACCAGCCATCCTGCCACCCCTCCCCAAGCAGCCAGCGATCCTAGCATCCCTAACCTTTTTCATTCTGATGACCCCAGTGACGATTCTGACTTCGAGGGATTCATGAGAGAGGCAGAAAAAACACAGCAAGATGTGGAAATATCTGCCAACAGTGACAGCGATGACTTAGGCCCCGCGGGGCCACAGTAGCCAAGTCTCACCCCACCACCAGTCCCGTACACCAAGCCAATCTTCACAACAGTGCAAATGCATTTTTTTTTTTTAATGTTTCTTACCTATGATGTTTTCTCATTAATATCACTGTACAGTACATCAGTTCATGTTTATTTCATTTATCATCGTAAAATTAAGAGGTAGAGTCGAGAGAAAGAGTGGGAAAAACTGCTTACCTTGGGATGATGTCGACCAATTTGCCTTTATTTCATATATTTAATTGTTTGAATTTTGCAAATTTTGATTTTGCGAGGGTTTTTGTCGACCATATTCTCGCAAAATTGGAGGAAGCACTGTACCTGTGGATCATTTTGTGCCTGAAGAAGGTATTGGTTACCACCAACCCTCTCCCGGCACAAATGTCCACTAGAGCACTCCCATGCTCATCCACCTCTGCAGGCACATCCCACTCACCAACTATGCCATCCACATTCACATTCCCTACTTTTCCATTCATACCTCCAATCAAAAACAATTTCTCATTCCTTTCAAACTTTTCAAGCATGCTTTCACATTTGTCCAGAACTCTTCTTTCAATCTGCTTGCACAATCTTGTGGTGACGCATACACAAACACAATCGCTCACATGTGTAGTCCAACTTTCTATCTTACCCAGACAATCCTTGAATCAACTGATCCGTACTCTCTTATATTCTCCTTCCATCTCTTGCGCACAACAATGCACACTCCTTCTTTCGCTCTCTCATTCTCACCCACTCCAGTGCATATACCTCATCCATACTCCCATTCTCCCACACCCTCACCTCACCATTTAATTTAAGTTAATTCACATACATCCACTTTTGCACCCTTAAGCACCTGGACTATCTCTCTTTCTTTCACCATATCATTTGCACCCTGTACATACCATTTTGCAATCCGTACCATGTCCTTTGTTCGGTCCTTAGTCGTAGCATGATGGTTAGTTCTGGTCCAGGACTTCTTGTTCACATTTTTAGTTAGCTGTTTTCCATGGTGGGGCACTAACCCTCCACTAACCCACTTGTTGTCACATAGTGATCAAGTGTTGATTGGTTATTAGGTTACCACCAAGTGTTGGAATAATAATAATAATCCATCCATCCATCCATCCATCCATCCATTATCCAATCCTAAGTTGCCCAATAATATTAATAATAAAAATAATAATAATTATTATTATTATCACTACTATTAAGATAATAATAATAATTATTATTATTTTTATTATTATTATCATCACTATTATTTTTATTAATATTATTATAACTGGAAGGAAATTGAGTGTAAAGTGGAGGGAATGTAAGAAAATGTTCTGGAAAGGGGTAAAGAGAGTCAGACAGGGTGATAAAGAAGTTAGTAGGGGAGTGAGAGATAAAAATGGTAGATTGATAGTGGAGAAGGGAGAAAAAGTGAGTAGATGGAGAGAACATTTTAAGGAACTGTTACACATAGAGAATGAAATTAATGTGAGTATACGTGGTTGGGAAACGGCTGGGAGAAGGAGGAAGTTGAGAAAGGAGGAAGAGAGCAATAGGATGGAAGTAGTGGAAGCAATGAAGAAAGTCAAAATGGAGATAGCCCCAGCAACTGATGGGGTGTATGATGAAATGCTAAAGCATGGGGGAGAGATAGTAAGAAAATGGACATGAAAGATTTGCAGATTGGCCTGGGAGAAAGGATGAGTACCAGAGAATTAGGTATAATTATTTTCCTATACAAAGGACAAGGGGAAAAAGAAGCATGTGGTAACTACAGAGGCATTTGTCTTCATAGTGTAATAGGCAAAGTACATGGTACGATACTCACTGACAGAGTTACGGAAACAGCAGAGGAATTAGTTGAAGAAGAACTAGGAGGTTTTAGGAAGGGAAGAGGTTGGGTAGATCAGATATTCATCCTTAGACCTTTAGTGAAAAAGTTTCTTGAGAAGGGAAAGAAGTTGTATGCGGCCTTCGTGGATTTGGAGAAAGCACATGACAGAGAGGATAGACAAGGAATGTGGAAAATATTAAGAACATTTGGAGTAAATGGGAAGTTGCTGAATGCCGTAAAGAGTATGTATGAGGGTGCTTAGGCTGCAGTGTGTGTGGATACTGAACTGAGTGAATTTTTCTCTGAATGTTGGACTGAAACAGGGATGTGTCATGTATCCATGGTTGTTTAATCTATATATAAATGGGGTTATGAAAGAGGTACAAGGTAGGGCAGTGGATGCTGGAGCAGCCCTAATTAGAGGGGGCAGCATTAGGACACTTCTCGAACTGTTGTATGCTGGTGATACTGTATTGTTAAGTGATGACAAAGGGAAACTGCAAGCTTAGAGAATGAGTTTGGGAGAGTGTGTAAGAAACGGAATCTAAAGGTTAATATAGAGAAGAGTAATGCTATGGTCTTTGAGAGAAAAGAAGTCACTGAACATACAGTGAGGTTGGATGATGAGGAAATGGAAAATGTGTGTGCATTTAAGTACTTGGGTAGTGTGATGAGTAAGGATGGATGTTTGGAGGATGAAGTGCTTGAAAGAGTGTAACAAGGAAGAAAGGGAGCTGGTTCTTTGAAAGCAGTGATAAGAAATAGGGAAATGTGCATGGAAGTAAAAAATTCGCTGCACGACATTATTGTGATACTAACTCTAACATATGGAAGTAAAGCTTGGACCTTGTTGGAAGGGCATAAGTCAAAAGTGGGGGCAAAGGAAATAAATCATTTGAGAGGAGCATGTGGAGTTACATGGAAAGACAGATTGACAAATGAGGAAGTGATGGAGCATTGTGGTGGGGATGTGATAGAATGCATCAGGAGAAATACACTTTAGTGGTTTGACCATGTGGAGTGGATGGAGAGTGAAAGACTAACAAAGAGAGTGGATGTGGGTGAGGTGGAGGGGGAGGCCAAGGATGAGATGGACGGATGGAGTGAAAAGAGAGGTGCGAGTTGGGGCGAGTGCAGTGAAATGGCAAAGAACAGGGCGACATGCAAGTGATTTTTTTTTCTTTTTTCCGATCCGTCTGTTTTTTTTTCTTGGGGGGGGGGAGATAGGCTTCACAGCCTGCTATCAAGGCCCAGCAGTCCTCCTACATATCATACACCTCTACATGTTTGTAGCCACCCTTTGCGGGATTGAGGCATCTGGCAGTAAGCAGATAGATAGATAATTATCATTATTAATATTATTATTATTATTATTATTATCATCATCTACTCCTGTGTTTCCCCATGAGGAGCGTAGGAGCCCGAGGCTGGGCAAGTTGGTCTTGACATTTAAGATGAAAGTGACCAGCCTCACTTATCCCTGGGTGGCATTATGTGAGCAATAAATCTCAGCCACCCCTTGGATATAAACCTGCACCAGCTCAATCTGATTGGAGTGTCTTAATTACCCACTAAACCACCAGGAGCCATAATTTGGTTGTATGGTTACCACCCAGCACAGTAAATGGTTTCCTGGTATACAGGAAACCATTTGGCTTGTCACTCGGTGTACAGTCACCTGCAGGCAGAAGGAAAAGGAAAGAATGAAGGGAAAAAAAGGACAGAAGTGGGTGTGTAGAGTCACCTGAAGGCATAAGGAAGAGGAATAAATGAAAGAAAGAAAGACAGAAGAGGACGGAAGGAAGAGAGGAAAGGGCAGTCATCGGAGAGAAGTACTACTTCGAGTGAATGGATAGTGAGTGCCCCCACCTACCAGTATTATTATTATTATTACTATTATTATTATTGCTATCATTATTATCAATATTTTCCATGCATTGTCCATGGTATTCCCACAGGTCAGACTACTGGGTTTTCTGGACTACTGGTTGCAGCACTAAAGAAATTTTACTGAATTATTCTGAAAGCACCTGTTGACACAAACAAGTTTTAATAACAATGGAAATGATAGAGTATTATTCCTAAAACCTGTCATTAGATGTGGACACTAACCCAACAGATGCAATGCGAACAACGGATGTGAAACGTGTAGATAGTCTATGGCGTCCCAGTGCTGAACCACCTGTCATGGAGGCCACCACTTGTACCCCTTCCAGTCCCACCCATTCCAGGTTGCTGTCATAGAAACCTTTGTATGTTACCACCTGAAGAAAAATAAGAGACAAAAGACAGTAGTTAATTACAGTGCACTTCTTTTATTTCCACTTCCAAAAAGTTACCATACTTTGATACATGAGGAACACAACTAAACGGCCAATAAACAATTAAATTTGCTCCAACTGAAACTACCAAGAACAAAATGAAAATGCCATCTTAACACTGTTAAGCCATGCAGATGTATGCTTTTACTTGCATATACTGTAAACTTTTATATAGGGTAACCCCTCCAATATCAGACGTAATAGAGCCCAAGTAACGTCTGGGACTTGGTCTTGTCCGGGACTTGGGCAAAAAGCCCCTGGACAGGTACTTATAGACCTCAACCCGACCTAACTTTGAAAGCCACCTAAACAACTCCCTAATGGACATGAACAGCACCTATTTAAGACCCTATTCACACAAATAAGGGACAGAAACCATAAAATAAATGAAAAGGAACCAGAGAATGAGAAATTAGAAGAGAGTAAAGAAAATATTTAGCAGTGCACAGGGTACTTACAACATGTCTGTGGCCATCATGAAGATTAATCCCCCCCTCTTCTATGGCTCTAACAGTGGTGAAGGTGAACTTGAAGCATGTACAGTAATCCAGAGTTGCGCTGCACTTAATCCTTTGCACAGTGAATTATAATTATTCAACACTGCACATTCTGTTCTTACTTGCGATGCACATAATCCTTTGCACTGTGAGGCAGTAGAGGAACAGCAGAGCCTGCAACAGGTAGGGCATCACCACAAAAGCATGCATGTTGGCAGCCGTGGCGACGAGCGTGCATACACGCCAGTAGGTAGGCGGGAAGCAGGGAGGTTGCAGGGGCACTCTAGTGGACATCGCCGGAACTACACACCAAAACAAAGCTGCTCGTCACCACAAGGCAAATTTAAAGAGTAGGGATTAATACATGTTGGCATTTTTTTTTTTTTTTTTTTTGTATTCTGACATTTTTTGTGCCCAAAATCATTTCAGACGTTTGTCCAGGTGGCCTTTTGTTCGGATATCTTAGGGAATATCTAAGAGTTGGACTAATGGACCCAAGCGCAAGGCGTCCGGGACCTGGGGTGACTGGGTCTTGGTCGTCCGGGTCTTAGAGGTGTGACTTACATATATATATCTATCTATCTATCTATCTATCTATCTATTGCCAGACGCCTCAATCCCGAACGGGGTGGCCACAAACAAATCGCCTCCACGTCACTCTGTCCCCTGCCATTTCACTACCACGCTCCCAACTCACACCCCCCTCTCTCATATACCTCTCCACTCCATCCCTCCATGGAAGAAGGAACCAAAGGCCATGGGCCTGCATAACTGTTCCTTCCAAGAAAAAGCAAAAACAGTACAAAAGAGAGCCAAATTCAAGAACCGTTCAATTCGAGATGCCTGGACACACTGCGTTTGAAAGACTGGAGATCATAGGAAGTAGGAAATACAGACAGAGGAAGACAGTTCCAGAGTTGACCAGTTGTATAAATAAAAGACTGGGAGTAACGGTTAACTCTTGCATTAGAGAGTTGGACAGAAAAGGGATGAGAGTTTGTTGCTAGACGGGTACTACGTGCCCGTCGTAGAGGTGGGGGGATGCAAGCAGACAGTTCAGAGGAACAGTGACCATTGAAGTAGCGATAGAAGAGAGATAAAGATGCAACAGTGCGGCGAAGAGACAAAGGTTGAAGGGAATCAGTAAGAGGAGGAGAGTTAATGAGACGAAAAGCCTTTGACTCCACCCTATTGAGAAGAGCTGCATATGGAGAGCCTCCCCACACATGAGAGTTGTACTCCATACACGGGCGAATAAAACCCGTGTACAAGGTCAACAACTGTGCAGGGGTAAAGAAAGTTCGGAATCGGCTTAGCACACC
>JAGKTI010004619.1:0-18119 GCA_018397915.1 Birgus latro | reverse complement strand
AGTATTGACCCTACTTCACTTAACGCGAAAAAGAATGACGTCGGCAAAAAAGCGCCAATACTTTCCGCGCCTACTGTATATGAAAAACACCAAAAATATTTCTGCCAGGCGAGAACAGAGCAACATTTTTTTTTTCTCAGCTACATGGCATATCATACATTTTTGAAGCTCATGAAAACTGCCTTCCAGTGGTGCCATTCATTCTCCAAAACAGCAAAATATAGCCAAAAAGGGCCAAAAGTATAATCTTGTTTCCTCAGACATGTTCCATACCTATGGTGTGAACCAGCTTTCTGGTCTAGGATGATTCATTACCACTTCTAATGCCTGTATGAAGTTGTAGTCTGAAAGAAGTAACTTCCTAGGGTGACTTCAAAAGGAGAGAGTACAGAAAGTGATAAGTGAGTTAGGGCTACACTGGATGAATTCTGGAAGCAGGTATGAAGTAACAGACATATAGGCTGAATGTAATTTTCCAAGTTAAGAAATGTTCTTTAAATAAGATATACAGTACCCAGGTAATGGAAGATGTCACCCTCTATTAATCTACCCCCACTCACAATGACATACAAGTAGATCCACCCACCCTTCATTCAATCTTGTACTGACCGATCAGGAGCACAGAGGTCCCTGGCTAGGCTATTTAGACAACACAGTTAAGGTAAGGGTAACCCATCAAAAGTCATGGCATTACATGACCAATAACCTTCAAACAACTCTATCTATCTATTGTCAGACGCCTCAATCCTGCACGGGGTGGCCACCAACAAATTGCCTCCATGTCGCTCTGTCCTCCACCATTTCACTACCCAACTCCCAGTTCACACCCTCCTCTCTCATGTACCTCTCCACTCCATCCCTCCATCTCATCCTCGGCCTCCCCCTCCCTCTCCCCCCCTCCACCTCACTCACATACACTCTCCTCATCAGTCTTTCACTCCCCATCCTCTCCACATGCCTAAACTACCTTAAAGTGTTTCTCCTAACGCTTCCTGTCACGTCCCCATCCACACCACAACGCTCCTTCACTTCCTCGTTTGTTAGTCTGTCTCTCCATGTGACTCTACATGCAACTCATGGACCTGAATTCTTATGAACCACATTCAGTTTATACAACTAATGTATATTCTTAGCACCACCTCATCAACTACTGGCATATTATTACCTGCTGGAGGAAAGTGATTAGTTGACAAGTGCCCCACTTGTCAGGCTTGGGGAGATTCAGGTCCTTCAGGTAAACAATCAGCCTCTCACAGTCCTTGGGTCGATACACTCGTCCAGTATTGGTTGATATCACCATGCACATCTGCTGGGTATTTAGGATCAGAGACAATATTCCACAAAAGACTAATCAACATCTCTCATTATTCTGTATGTCCAAACTCATGCTCACACACCAAATGAGTACTGTAAAGGCAGCCCTCTGGTTAGGTACATTTGAGTTAAATTTTTTTATAGCTACTGTATAAGCAAACATTAACACAGCACACATATTTATGTACCAGGTTTTAGAATAAAATTCTCTATTTGTGAGCCTTATGAATGTAGTGCCTTGACAGCTACAAATTCCACGGCATGAAATGGGAATTGTAGTTATCAACGTACTACAGTTCAACAAGTCTCGCTAATTAAATATGCATTATTTGATGCCATCCAGTTTTTAACATCCATCTTTCGAAGAGGACCTTTATTAGTTTCCAGAGTAATTCTTCTCTTTAAATAGAATATACATTATAAACAGGTTGCATTATCTGCACTTAAATGGTTCTTGATCCCTACCATGAAAACACTGACTTGCAAAACTTCAATACATAAACAAGTGGAAGAAATTCAACTGGTTCTGCAGTCTGTGGCTAACTTCTCTCATATAATTTCTGACACCCCTTCTTACCTAACCACTGACTCAGTTCTGACACTTTGGGCATTTAGTAGATGGTATTACAAAAGATTATATATTGTAATACATATAGTACTACTGTATATATAATATACTGTCTATACAATTTTAGTAGTGTATAATATACACTACTAAAATTGTAAAACCTATTGGGTATTTACCTCAGGAAAGGTGAGTGTTAGGCCTAGGATGATGAGGAAGGTGTGTGCATGCTTGACGTTGAAGTTTTTCCTAAACTTTGCCACTGACGTCACAGCAGAGGGGATAACTGAGGAGACAAGATGGCTAGGAGAGGAAGTAGCAGACAGGAGGGCAGGATGTGTAGGAGAGGAGATAGGAGACTGGGAGTTGGAAATGGTAGGAACTAGGAAAGGAGGTACGAGGTGGGAAGGTAAGACTGATGAGAGGGGAGGAAGGAAAAGGAGAGGAGGTAGAAGGGAAGGTAAGATAGACAGGAAAGGAGGTTGCCATCACTAAGAGAACTTTATGCTGAATTACAGCATTTTCTTCTATATCTGTGGTAGCATCTAGAAGTGTATAAGTACTAGTGAAGTGCATAATTCTGAATGGCTGGTTAACTTTTTGTCTGATAGGCTGCAGGATTCTGGTTGTTAGGTGGGAAAAACTAACAGCAAGGTGGCAACTGAAGAGAAAACTTTGGCCTGGTTGTGCAGTAAAATCATTATAAATAGCAATTTCTCCTACCAGCACTAGGATTCACTGACTGCCACAAAAAAATCTGCTGAACCACTTGGTGGCCATGATATTGTTCACCCATGCCCTGCTGTTCTGCACTCAGTGTGTCAATATGCTCAGGAACGGGCTGCACAATTGTAATGCCATTTTTTTTTACATATAAGATAAGTAGTATAAGGGTAATTTAAGTTAGTATAAGTATAGTTTAAGTATATGATGTATGTAATTTACATCAGGTTATGTAAGTGATAAGTGTATATTCTGGACCGTGATGAAATGTTGTAAAGTGTGAAGTGGACTTTGTAAATCATATTTTGGGCTTGATTTTACTAGTGAAAGCAACTGGACAGGACGGGCAGGCATCTGGCCTCAGTTGAACCGCATAGAGAGTTAATTTGGTGCTTATATTGGCGAGTAGTCATATTTATACCTAGAATTCAGAATTTTTGTACTTAGGCTAGTGTAGCCGTATTGTTCTACTGAATAACGTTGTTTAAGAACTTAAGTAAAGCCAGACTATTGATGATTGTCATAGATGACCGCGAAAATTAATTCATTTAGTATAGACATCAGTGGTTGCATCATGTGGGGGTGCAGCGAACTAAACAGAGAGGAAAATTGTATCAAACCATGATTTCAGGCATTGTATGTTAAACTGTTAAACCTATTCTATTGCCACAAAATTTAACTCATCATAAGTCATATTTTTATAAGTAGAGTAATGCGTACGTGTTTAATGCAAATTCTGGTGCGATGTCATAACCTGGTGACTGTAACGTAACTGTTTGTAGTTAGAGCCAAACAGTGCGATCGGAGCGGGTGATCGCGGGCGTGGACTTTAGCGTGCCCAGGAAGCGTCACTCTCCAGAAAGACTTCATTGGGTGTGGGCGTTTCAGGTAAAGCTCCGAGAATTATACAGTATTTTTCTCTTATACGTCATCATAATTAGTTGTTGATATAACCATAATTAAAGTAAGATATCTGAGCATATTATCAAAACCCTGACTCTCGAGAAAGACTTCATTGTGAGTGGACGCTCGTGTTTCAGAGCCGGCAAATGGCGTCGGGTCATGGAATCTGCGCAGGCCATTGTTTGAGAGTCACAAGTCCAGTGCCCGAAAGCCCTTTACACTAATTTACACATAGTCTATTTCCAATGCGTAGTACAGTCAAAGTCGGTTGGTCCACTTAGTAAGCTAATTTCTTATAAAACAAATGTAATATGTTGGTTAAAGGTGTGTGAGAAGGCGGAAAAGTGTATTGTTCCGCCGTGTGCAGCGCTGTGAGCACTGAGTTCTATAGTGTAATAATTTTGGTTAAGTATATTTTTCCTAGATATGTCATGTGGTGTAAACCAGGTAAAATAAGGTGGATTTCTTTAGAATTGATGTAACCCGTTGTAACTGGGTCGCTACGAGTCCTTGTGAGACCGTGCGTGGAGTAGTTTATGAGAGTTACCCCTGTTGAAAAGGTTTTCTATGATGTCGACGGGATGAGGTTATTTTTCCTGTATTGTGTTATCGGGTCAGATGATTCTAACTGTGTGGAAAAGATCTTGCATTCTCTGTCAATTATTCTGTCGTAATAGAGACAAGTGATTCATTAAGATCATCTAGTAATTAAATCTGGTTTGAAACTATATCATTGCTGTGTAATTAAGGCCAGATTATGTCCCCCCCCCTGTGGCAGGGGGGGACATAATCTGGCCGCACTATGGGTGGTACTACTACTCTGCGGCCAGATTGTGTTAGGAAGAATTCCGCCACCGTATTCCCTGCGTGTCGTAAAAGGCGACTAAAAGGGGCGGGGTGAGGGGACTAGGGACCCCCTCCTCTGTTTTTTAGTTCCTAAAAAGAGACAGGCCAGAGAAAGGGATGGGGGATCGAGTTATCCCCGTACCCTGAAGGTTGGGTCTATGAATGTGTGTGGTTGTAGTACGATTGAGGCTAAAAGGGAGGAGATTGGGAGAATGTTTGTGAGAAGAAAATTGGATGTGTTAGCTTTGAGTGAATTGGATGTGTTAGCTTTGAGTGAAACAAAGATGAAAGGGAAAGGTGAGTCTACATTTGGAAGTGTGAATGGAAGATTGTCAAGTGTTGATAGAGGAAGGGCAAGAGAAGGTGTGGCCTTGTTAGTGAGCCCAGAAATACAGCAGTGTGTGATTGAATGGAAAGAGGTGTCATCGAGACTGATGTGGGTGAAAGCGAAATTTGAACGTGAGTTGTGGGTATTTGTGAGTGCATATGGGCCTGGTAGTGAAAGGGATGAAGAAGAGAAGGAGTCTTTCTGGAATGATGTTGATGAGTGTTTGCAGAGCTTTGGAGCAAATGTGAATGTGGTAATGATGGGGGATCTGAATGCTTGAGTGGGAAATGTAGCAGTTGAAGGTGTAGTTGGTATGCATGGTGTGCCTGGAAGAAATGAAAATGGGGAACGAATGATAGGTGTGTGTGTTGAGCGAGAGATGGTGATTGGGAATACCTTGTTTGAGAAGAAAGATATTTATAAGTATACATGGGTGAGACAGGAGGGTGGAAGGGTTGTTGACAGAGCATTGATGGACTATGTGGTTGTTTCCAGGAATGTAATAGGAAGATTGTTGGATGTGAGAGTTTTGAGAGGGGAGGGTGGAGGTATGTCTGACCACTACCTGGTGGAGGGAAAGTTGAGAGTAGGTAAGAGATGGGTGAGAGCTAGGAGAGTTAGATGTGGCAGGGAGGTTTTGAAAGTGAGTGAGTTGGATAAAAGAGAGAAAATGATAGAGTATCAGGAGAAATTGAGAGATCAGTGGAATGCAGTGAAAGATCAGGAGAGTGGCAGTGTGGAGGAGGAATGGCAGTTGTTTAAGAGTGCTGTGGTGGGGCATGCAGAAGAGGTGTGTGGTGTGAGACGAGTGGGTGGTGGTGTAAGGAAGGGAAGTGAATGGTGGTGCAAGGAAGTAAGTATGGCTGTGGGTGAGAAGAGACATGCATATGAAGTGTGGTTGCAGAGGAGGGATGAGGTGTCATATGAGAGGTATAAGGAAAAGAGGAATAGGGCAAGAAGGGCTGTGCGTGGTGCTAAAGTGGCAGCAGATGAGAGGTGGGGTAGGCGGATGACTGAGAATTTTCAGGAGAATAAGAAAATGTTTTGGAAGGAGGCGAAAAGGGTGCGAAAGGGAGAGTCTGGGAAGGAGGAGCGAGTAAAAGCAGAGGATGGAAGGATGTTAATTGAGATGGATGCAGTAAGGAAGAGATGGGCGGAGTACTTTGAAAGATTGTTGAATGTAGAGGAGGAAAGGGAGGCTGAGATTGTGGCAGATGGAAGGGTGCAAGGAATAGATGTATTGGGAGAGTTGAATGAATCCTTGATTACGATGGAGGAAGTGCAAGAGGCAGTAAAGCAGATGAAAACAGGGAAAGCTGCTGGTATGGATGGGTGTGCTGTGGAATGCCTGAAATGTGGTGGAGCAACTATTGTTGACTGGTTAGTAAGACTGTTGAATGTGTGCTTTGTGCAAGGTATGGTGCCAATTGACTGGGCAAGTGCTTGTGTGGTCCCATTATATAAAGGTAAGGGTGATAAGTATGAATGTACTAGTTTTAGAGGTATAAGTCTGTTGAGTGTGGTAGGTAAGGTGTATGGTAGAGTGTTAATTAAGAGAGTTAGAGAGGGTACAGAGGGAGTGATTGGTGATGAGCAGTGTGGCTTTAGGAGAGGGAGGGGATGTGTGGATCAGGTGTTTGCTGTGAGACAGGTGTGTGAAAAGTATTTAGCGAAAGGTAAGGATGTGTTTTGGGCATTCATGGATTTAGAGAAAGCATATGATAGAATTGATAGGGAGGCTTTGTGGAATGTTTTAAGATTGAATGGGCTTGATGGCAGGTTACTAAAAGGAGTGAAAAGTTTTTATGTAAATAGTAGAGCGTGTGTAAGAGTGGGAAATACTGTGAGTGATTGGTTTCCCGTGAGAGTGGGGCTGCAGCAGGGATGTGTGAGGTCGCCTTGGTTGTTTAATATTTATATGGATGGTGTTGTAAGGGAGGTGAATGCAAGAGTGTTAGATGGAGGACTGAGTCTGGTGAATGATGGTAGAGAGTGGAATCTGAAGCAGCTGCTGTTTGCGGATGATACTGCACTGGTGGCTGATTCAGAGGAGAGATTGAGACAGTTGGTAGAGGAGTTTGGAAGGGCGTGTGAAAGGAGGAAACTGAAAATAAATGAGAATAAGAGTAAAGTGATGAAGTGTACGAGGTTGATAGATGGTAGGAGGATGATTATAGTTTTGAATGGTGAGTTGCTTGAGGAGGTTGAGTGTTTTAAGTACTTAGGGTCACATGTTGCTGCGGATGGAAGAATAGATGCAGAAGCGAAGTTTAGAATGAATGAAGTTGGAAAGGTGCTAGGAGGAATGAAAAAAGTGTTTGGATGTCGTTCATTCAGAATGGATGTAAAGAGAAGGCTCTATGAGGGTGTTGTGGTACCGACTGCATTATATGGGGCTGAAACTTGGAATATGGGTGTAGCAGAGAGGAAAAGTTTGCATGTAATGGAGATGAGGTGTCTGAGGAGTATGTGTGGAGTGACGCGTATGGATCGAGTGAGAAATGATGAAGTGCGAAGGAGAACTGGAATTGTTCGGGAGATGGCTGATCGAGTTGAACAGAGGGTGTTGCGATGGTTTGGGCATATGGAGAGAATGGATGATGAGCGATTGGTGAAAAAGATAACTAGATCTGATGTGAGAGGCGTAAGGCTGAGAGGAAGACCACGAATAGGATGGATGGACAGTGTGAAGAGAGCGTTGGATGCGAGAGGGTTGTCTGTTGAGCAAGGAAGAGTGGCTGTGATTGATAGAAATGAATGGAGAGAAATTGTGAATGAATAAATGATGACGCAGCCCTGAGAGGATATTCTCCTGCATTTTGTCTGATCAGCTGATCAGGTCAGGTGCAGGTAAGGGGCTGGATCCATTATGATGTGGCAGGGGTAAACCAGCTTTGCTGTCGGGCCCTGCTGCGGATGTCACTGACTGCACTGCGTGGTTGACCCTCGTGCGGTATGGTGCGGTGAGGATCTGTCCCTTCTCCCCTTTGGGGCTAAGATGCGAATGAATGTGTATGAGTGGATGAGTAAATTGGTAGTGTGTTGACCTGTCTCGGCTACCTCCCTTTTCTTGGGGGAAGCAGCCTAGGTATATAGATAGATAGAAATTATAGAAAAAATGTGTTTGGTTATAATCCTATGGGGTAGCATTGGTAAAGGCGGTGGCCCGCAAGGCATGTTCCATCTAAATAACCACGCTCTCCTATAAAAGGCTCACGTTACCTTGTTACTGTCAAAGGCCCCTTGTCCCTCTTCCACTGTATGGGACTAAATCATAAATAACATTCATTCTTTTTTTTTCCCGGCAACTGCTGGGTGGTGGCAGCGATACCAAATAATTTTAATTATTAAAGAGGCCTTATTCTTAATTTACTGGCAGTAACAGTAAACTCTGTAATAATACTAAAATCAAGTATCAGTTCGTTGGAATTATTAATTTGTCTCCTTTTTAAGGGAACTCAAAATTCTGTTATTACACAATGCCCTAAATTAGTCTTAATTTTCAAGTCTCTAGTGGCATTAGTCATTAAAACTAGTCAGCAGTCCTTGGTTGCTTTGTAACCCTTGGCCTGATTTTCTTGCCATGAGATGAAGGTCATGCATGGAGTTTTCCTGAGGAGTTCTCTCTTGTTGGCATTAAACACTTGGTTCCAAATGTACCCATCCTCCTCCACCACACTGTAGCTCAGGCTACCCTTTAGTTCCTTCATAATCAACTGACCCTGCCTCACCTAGGATATTCATGTGTTTCACTTTGTAATTCTGTCTAACTTCTTCAGTATGATGACTGTCTATGACAAGGTCAATGACATAGATGATGACATGTAATTCTGTCTAACTTCTTCAATATGATGACTGGCTATGACAAGGTCAATGACATAGATGATGACACCTATCTGTTGTCATAACTTAATGTAATGTCAGATTTGTCAGATCCGCTGCCAGAGCTTACCAAATGAGGGTTGGATGGTACACAAAATCATTTTAAACTTCATGAGCCAATACTGCTAAAGGGGCAGTACTGTTACGGAACATGTACAACTCATTTTTTTCTTTATTTCCTCTTGCATGATACCCCAGGTCATTCAACCAGATAACAAAATGATGAATTACTTAACCCAAACAAAACTGCCCTGAGCTTTCACTCTGAGTCTAGCTGTGAAATAGTTATCCTTAAAATGATCTGTGCATTACCATTAATGCGATAACATTTGAGCACAATAACTGACTGGTAGATGTGAAAATTACAATATGCATTAACGAGTCGTTAGAGTACAACAACCAATCAGGAGCTCAGAGGAACCTGATTTACGTTTGAATTACATTACCAAACAGTCTTTATAGGACGCAAGCTGGCATCCACAGACATGGCATCATTTTGTCATCACCCACTTCATTTGTGTATGTATTTGTGAGCAGCACCACTCAATACCTGTATCACTCTCTCACCCTCCGTTCTGTCTCCCCTTAGGTTAAGTGGTCCTGTAATGTTATATGAGGAGGAAAAATATGGAGATGACTTGAAAAATGGAAGCAACATCAGCCATCAGGTGCTAGGAAATACTCCCACTCCCCAGTCACCTGTCAGATCTGATAGCATCCCTGTACAATCGCCCAAAGAAGTGATGACTCGCTTTCATTAAGTTTCGGAAAAAACTCCCTGGGTCTGGCATCGTTTACTTAGGAGACGGAAACAGTCTTTGCCTGCCCTGCAAACATTATTTATGGTGTAAAAAAAAAAATTAATCTTGCGGAAATACTTGTTAAGTTTAGCCTTTGTTTGTTTGTTTTTTAATAGATCAATCAAAAAATAAATATATAGTGACATCTGGCACGTTTTCACGACTCATGACAGCAGTTACCAATGAAGCGATTTTCCTGCTAAATTTAGTCTAGCTGGTATAAAATCATTACATTTCTCTAGCTCTTTTTTTTTCAGGTCTTGCCCATTTTTTTTTTTTTTTTTTTAGGTCTTGCCCATTTTTTTTCCGTTAATTTCCCTCAGTCTGGCAGATTTTTACCGCATCTGAGACTAATTTAGCGGATCTCAATAATTTCTCCTTTGGCAACAGTGCACGGCAGGCCTTCCGTCAGTCATTACCACGGCAGGAAAGGGAGAGGTTGTCTTGACCTTTGTCACAGTTCCCCCCCTCCCCCTTATTTTTAATGTTTTTGGTTTTATCTTCATTGTCGCATTCATGCTTTTGACTATCAACCTCTCCCTCTTTAGTTCTTCCATGCAACTACCCTACATGTTTTATAACATGTTGGAATTTCGTGTGAATAAAAATGACCAGTTTTCCACTTATGATTACACTGGTTTCACTAACGTCACTGAATGCCGGCAGATTAATTTGCTTCTTGATAGCAGCACAAGTGGTAAGTAGTTGTTCTTGGGCACCTGTATTAATCTGTCTGTCTTGGTCTTGTGCTACGAGGGGCTCCAGTAGCAAATTTCCAATGTTCTACCTCTAAATCGCTTATCTATCTGTTAACTGTTAAGGTGCCAGTATATCTGTCTTACTGGAATATTTGCTAAATAAAGAGCAATAATCTGCTTGCACCAACAGGCTGTAGTTTCTTGTTGATCAATCTTGCTTTCAGGCTTTCAGCACTTAACAGGTTTACCCGCGTGAATATCATCCCACATAGAGAATTAAATGTGGATAATAATATATCTTTAGATGTTTATTTTTCTGATTTGATGACACTAATGATTTCGAAATTACGATTAACTGCGGGTTTTATTTTGTGGGACATATTTCCTTCAGTATTGTTGATTTTGAATGGAAAATAAGTATTACGAGAGTTTCTCCGCATTTTAACCCTGAAACCGTTGACAATAGGGAGTGCATTTCACATTCTTTCGTACTGCTAAGCCTCAACTTTAGTGTATTGTGGTTTCCTCTTCCGTAATGCGAGATATACACGATAAAAACGATAATATATTACTTTTTGGTGTTGTTTACCCAAATACTGCTCTTTCCGGTGTGCAATATAGAAAATATAACATGGCCGTGACAGTTGCCAGATACCACTTTCTGAGCGAAAGGTACTGGGAATCGGGACATCACTTCTTTGGGCGATTGTACATCAGGAAAAACAGCTGTAACCAGTAAGATGAACACGCATTGAATGAACACCCATTGATAAGCAGTCCTCTTTAATTAGGTAAATACCTAAATAAAGAGGACTGTCAAGGGACTGCTTGCCCTTACCAACCCCCAAGAGCTTACTGAGACTCTCAGTGGCTATGAACATCTCATGAAGTGTACTGCAGAGGGGGAACTCCAGGTGATAGGTAAGGGTTCTGCATGCAATTTATATGTCCACTGCCACAATGTTGGCAAGCTATGGGCAGAGTCATCTACTCTGTCCCAGTTTGGAGACTGGAAAGTGCTGTGATGATAGGCTCATGCTTGAGAAGGAGATGACTATCGGTGTTCATATGGTAAGACTGATCCTGAAGATGTGGAGATTAGGGATGTAGACTTGGTGACCAACTTGCAGTGTTTGAATGAACCCTCTGAGTTTGTTGAAGTGACTCCCCTCATGTCTAGGTTCCCCAAAAGTGAAACCAATGCCTCTGCCAGAGTAGGGTGGGACATGTTTAAGGGTCCCTTGCATTCAAAATTTGTCTTGGGTCACCTTAGCTTCACTGGAGACCAGTACAGTGTGTCCTTCTAATCTTATGATACTTTAATTGCTCCAAGTTTGAACACAGTATGGTATCCTACCATAACTCAGCATATTGCTCCCATTACAGCCACTTCCACAAGGAACACCCAGTTTCAGCATCATGTCATCAGAATGCACCCTACTGTTTCAACAGTGGGGTGATCACCAGGTTGCATCTCAAAAAGGTCCATTTACCAGGAGGCTGCCTTTATCCACCTGGCTGTGATTGATGGTAGATCACCTGGCAGGCAGTCAAAGAAGAGCTGCGTGTCCTCAACCCGCCCCAGCAGCACTCCAAGCTTCTACCAAGGCCTGCCTCTCCCATGGCCTTCAGGGGATTCAGCCACTCTTTGGCTCCCCTCCTGCATGGTGCAGAAGGGACTGAGTGTTACCCAGGTGACTAATCCCCTTGCTGTCCTAATGACCTGATGAACACAACAGATGACGATAGCAAAATTGATGTTGTTGGCTCTTTAGCCTCAGAGAAGATTGTCTGCCAGCCATCCCTTCCTCCCATGATCTCTCCTAAACCCAAGACCCATTCTATCAAGTCCCGTCATTCCTTGTTGGCCACTGCTCAGACTGAGTCCACTTGATAATGTGGAAGATATGTCATAGCTCCTACATTATTATAACACAATACATAAATAGCATTAAGTATCATATATATATCATATGTATTATAGGGAGGTAGAGAGTGAGAAACAAGGAAGTGAAGAGACTGCAAGGCATAACCTTACCAGCCCAGGAAGTAACTGACATTGCACTTTTGTATCGTGGGAAGCTGACACATACAGTGTTCTGGAAGGTTCCATGGCATGCATGGTACATGTGACGAGGCTTTCCTTACTCCACAGGGAAAGGGATGAGATTCAGATTGACAAGAGAGGGCAGAGGAGAAGGAATAGAGACTCGCGAGAGTAGCTAGCATAAAACCGCTCTCACATTAATACGTTCTTGTGTTATACACTCTGAGTTAATCTTAAACTGCAATCAACCTCCAGTCTTCTTTAAATCCTCCCATCGTGACCACAACATATTCTCCTCCACAAGAAAGTAGAGACCTACAACTGCCTCAGCTGTGGCTACAACAGATATTCTTCAGTCTTTGTATGTTTCAGACTCAGCTGCTGATCTGTGCCCCTTATCGTCTGCATCTGCACCCTCAAGCAAACAGCCTATCTTTCTCTCCTTCCCAGCTGTCCACAGCCACGACTCCAACTGCTGGTTACGCCCTGTTATCTATCCTCTTTAGATGCTATTGCCTTTGCCAGTTTGATTCCTCCCTCTTGGACATCTGCTTCCAGCTGTGGCCCTGTTTGATGGCTGTTCTAACCTTAAGATACTGGTCTCCTTCCACATCAGTTTCCTCTATTTGGAACACATGTTCCATCCTTAAGAAGACATGACTGGTCACTAAGGAAGATATTCAAGTGGTGCATACCATAGTATGCCTCTGTGGGACCTGGCTCATCCCTTCCTTTTCAATCTCCATTCAATGCCAATCTACTTTCCACACTGGCTGATAAGTAGTCTTGTGCTAATTTTATACGAGTCTTCCCTGTAGTCCCCTCTCTATGTCTAGCTATCCTAGTGGAGTTTTCAAGGTTCTGGCTGCCTAGGCTGCTCTGTCCTCTAGGTGAGTCACAGCAGCTTTTTTTTACAGTCCATCCTGACATGTGTCTGAGACAGAGCTGCAGCACTTTCAGGTTCTTCTGTGTCCTCCATACCTCTTGATGAAAGACCTTCATGCCAAGCATTCTCACTGGAATCTGGGTGTGATTCAGGCCTTTAGTAACAGGAGTGGGGGCTCCCTATTCATCTTCATGCTGTCCAAACCTCACCTCAGCCAAATGATACCCAAGAGTCTTCCAGCTCATTATGACCCATGGACAGACCAGGCCTCCACACTCAGTCTATGCACAGAAGACCTGACATTTGGAGATGCTCTGATCACCACAGGACCTTGAGTGATCATCTTCCTCTCTACATATCTGTGCCTACCCTATACCATCCTGTGCCTCACCCAGTCCAGGTTGGTTAGTCATCACTCTGGTCTGTAATGCCAACACTACCTCCATAGGAAAACAATGTGATGGCTTTCACCTCCTCGATGGATGTAGGTCAATCATCCCTCCACCACTCAGATGGTTGCCATGTGTCCAGACCTGCAGTGTTGTGGCAGACAGCAGAGTGTTATCAGGTGGTATGAGAATGCCATGTTGGTAGAGGTGGAAGAGGTCTCCCATACCAGCCCATCATCCTGAACATCAGAGACTGGACACTGTCCACCCATACCTTGATGGCAGCTAAGTATAGTTCCTTCCAGACTTTCTGCTCATCATCATCCTTCCCTAGTTCAATGTCCAGGGCTTGGAGGTTTGCCTTGGCAATGTAGGGAGTCTGTCCTCAACTAAGCAATCACCTCTCCATTGCCTATCTGTCACTTTCTCTTTGGGAAGCCCAGACAACTCTACAGGGAACAATCAAGGAATTTACTGTGTTTCATAATCAGTGCCTCCAAGAGTGCACTCTGTGCCAGAAATTGTGCAAATTGCCCCTCTTACCAGTGATCCATGTAGAAGTTCCTCTTGCTCTACAGACACAGCACCCACTGCTCAGCCTATGCCTTGATGGTTCTTGCATAACCATACCACATTGACCATTTAAACTCTGCATACGATAATTTACCTCTACTGAGTCGGTTTTACAATCACTGTAAACAGTGCTTCATATAAGGCTTGCAGCTTGGCCTGTGCAGACCTCCATTATGCATCATATAAGGTCTGCAGCTTAGCAAGGATTAAGAATCTCCTGTCTTGATTGCTGTACATTGTGAAATTTGTGGCCAGACAATAGTGGGGTGATGGCTCAGACACCCTACTTCACACCTCTATCAACCCGTGTTTTCAACAAGATCTTGCATGAATCATCTGTGTATGGGTCCACAGTCCCATCACATCTGCAAATTGACAACATACAAAACTCTGCTCTTCATCTGGCTCTTGGGGCATTCCATTCCTCTCCCATAATGTTTCTACATGCCATACCTGATCCCTGTTCTCTTCAAGCCCGCTAGAAGGATTGTGACAGTATATTTCTCCCCTGCATCTTCTGCTACCCCAACACTCATTCTGTCTCCTCTCTCTTCCATGGCACAGGAATCAACCCCCCCCCACCTTTTGACCAGTATCCCACTGGCATTTCTATGCCAATGCCCTGAGGGCACTGCAGGACCCTTGCTCCTCCCCAGTGCCACCTGTTTCTCCTATAGCCATTTGGATAGACTTAGTAGCAGCTATCATCCCTAGCCTACCAGTCTCCTATCACAATTCAGTAGAAGGCATCAAAGCTCCCCAGATATTCTGCATATTTGGAGGAGAGGTCTATTGTGGGTTTTTCCTCATCTTCGCTAATAGTTTGCATGCCCCCCCTATGGGATTTATCGTAATTGGTACCAGGCACCCCACTTCTAAACCTAAATTTTCCCTTTTATAACAATTCATACCAACTAAATACATGCAAAATGATATGGTCGATAAATTAAAACACACAGAGGCAAGGTTAGGTTAATAAAAAGTTATGAAAAGGGAACCATATGGAAGAAACATGTACCACAGGCAAACCTGAGATGTTTTAGCCACTGGTGGAGTGAACATTGTCATTTTGGGGTACAGTTTTACTTTGATTTTTTCCAGACTTATATTTGACAATTTTCAGATTTTATTTGTTGGTTTTAGTGAGTTATTTACAGGTGTTAGGCTTAGGTTAGCTTCTTTTACAGCTTTTAGGCCATTTAGATTAGTTTTAAACTTTGTTTTCAGGCTCATTTGGGTGGGTTTTGGACTTGGCTAGGGGGGAAACCCAAGGCTGAAAAATGCATCCCATTACTTTACATGTTAAATCTACCCCAATATACGATACCCCACCTAACGACCAGTTTTTGCCTAACCAACTGCATCATTAAACAGGTATACCTGTACATTATATATATATATATATACACAGTATATATATACACAGTGAGTCCTCGGTAAACGAAAACTCAATAAACGAAATTTCAATGTTACGAAAGTGATGAATATAGGACAAATTCCACTATATGAAAGTTATCTGTCTCGATGATACAAAAAGCAAAGCGAAAGGAAATACGAAAAATTCAAAATGGGTGTGCTGCACAGCGTCGTGCTCGCTTGTAGCGAGGCCATCACAACAATAACGAGACAATTCGCCATCAGGACTTTTTGGCATCAGGACGATTCCCCATCATTTACTGTATTTACATATCAGTTAATTTAGCAAATATATTAGTTTTCGAGTTATATAAGTTATAAAGCTGATGGTTGTTTATTCTTTTTGTAATAAATGTAAAATATGGCATCAAATAATCAGTATTAACGGAAAAAAATAGAAATACAGTAAGACCTCACTATAACGGACTAATTGGGGCTCAGGCCAGTCCGAAATATGCAAAATTCCGATAAAAGCGACATCCGGACTTACCCCTGCTAATCCGGACTTTTTCCGATATATCAGACATTAGTCCGGACTGCAACAGTGGTTTTCACCACCATTGCAGTATTGTACTGTGTTATACCTTGACTACATTAATCAAATGGTATAATAATACTGTACTGTGCACTGAAAAACATGTCTTTTACTTGTCTTATTGTGGTGAACATAGCTGAAGTTGTCAGGCAGTCCGGACTGCTTTCTGGCTATATTGGACTTTTTCCGATATACAGTATAGGAGTTTAGTCCGGTAGCTCCTCGAGTCCGATAAAAACGAATTCCGGTCTACTGAAGTCCGTTATATCGAAGTTTTACTGTACAGTATATTGAAACATGAATCAGGTGACGTATGCCCCGCATGCCACTGTCTAGGCAACTCACCTGTTACCAGTGACCTGGCCAGTAAAGACATGTCATGCCACAGTAAGAAATTCAAGGCCAGAGTGATTCCTCAATCGATGACAATATGGAGGATTTACGTAGCGTTAAAGGAAGAAACAGTCAGAAATGATGAGCAGGTAATGTCGCCAAGAAAGATGCGGTCTGTTGATGTGTTTGGTGATGAAACAATGCTTATATCGCCTGTATTACTGTGTGAAAACCAATACACTCCTGCACTACATATAAAATCGTACCAAATAAATAAATAACTATTATAAGTAGCAGTGGCTTGGAATAGTTACCCTCCCATAGATCACGTTTTCTCAGGAGCCAAAGCCCATAAAAAACACAGCCATGTGAGGGTATTCTTGCCTGTAGCAGCATTTTAAAGGTCAGGTGAGCGATTTCTCTATGAATTTTCGATGTTTCTCATAAAAAGCAGAGGTTTTAGTTTAAAAAAAAAAAAATGAAAATCTGCCAGGACTGGGGTAGGTAACTGGTTAAGAATCTGCCAAGACAGGGCGGGTTAACATAAGGCTACATTTGAGACATTGGCATTTATACAAATGCCAGATGACCTCAAGTGAACGATCGACATACTGTAAAATTATATGAATAATCTTCATATTACGTCTACATTCTCAGTTAATCAATCAATCTCAACCTACTGCATCCACAAAATACAATAAAAATTACTGAAGATAGCTATGGGAGATGCCAGATTATAATTCAAAGTCGACTACAGTGAGGCAGAAACAAGTCAATTATTGACTACAGGTGCAAATTATAAACTGCACTAATCTCCCCACTATCTAACGTAATAGAGCCAAAAGCATGTCCGGAAAGTGGTCACGTCCAGATACTGGGCCCTGAAGCTCCAGGACCGGTCATTCCTGACCCTAACCTAACCTAACCTAAATCAGAAAACCACCTACCTACCTCCCTACTGGACATGCATAGCACTTATTTAAGACCCCTATTCACATAAATAATGGACATAAAGCATGAATTAATTGAAATTTAACCAAAAAATGATGATTTTGAGGTGAGATGTTCACCAGTTGATAGCATTGTGGAAGTGAGTATCGGACATGGAAATCACTATAAAAATCACCTTTTCTCACATCTTATCACAAAAATATGGGATACAAAACATGAAATAAATAAACTATTACCAGAAAATGATGGTTTAGAGGTGAGTATGGCAGAGATGTTTACCAGTTGACAGCATAGTGGAAGTAAGTATTGGACATGGAAATCACTATAAATATGGGATACAAAGCATGAAATAAATAAATTGTTACCAGAAAATGATGGTTTAGAGGTGAGTATGGCAAAGATGTTCACCAGTTGACAACATAGTGAACATAGGTAAGAGCCATGATAATCACTGAGAAAATCACCTTTCTCACAGCCTATGCACTCAAATATGGGACACAATGCATGAAATAAATAAAATGTAACCAGAAAAATTATGATTTAGAGGTGAGTAGGGCAAATATGTTCACCAGCTGAGAGCATAGTGAATGTAGGTAAGAGACATAATCACTATGAAAATCACCTTTCACAGCCTATGCACTTTAAATATGGGACACAAAGCATGAAGTTAATAAAATGTAACCAGAGAATGAGGATTTAGGAGTGATTATGGAAAATATTTGGCAGTTGACAGTTTACTTACATGTCCATGGTGGCTGTTACGAATATTACCCTCACCTCTAAAGCTTTGACAGTGGTGAAAATGCTCTTGAAGCATGTACAGTAATCCATTGTTTAACTGCACTTAACAATGCCGCCAACCATCCCAACAACCGCTTACTCATCACGGCAGTTGAGAGATAGCTGGCAGTAGGGGAAGAGCACGGGAAG
>JAGKTI010004618.1:34230-49476 GCA_018397915.1 Birgus latro | reverse complement strand
TGTTACTACGAGAAATTTTATGCGCGAGTTTTATTGCCCTAAAAAAGAAGAGTTGTCTTGATGACGCACATTACCCGTCCAGTTCATTCTTCTTTTTCGTAATACTCAAGAAAACTGCCCTCAGACAACAAGAAAGTAATGAAAAGTACATCATCGAATTCATGGGAAAAATGAAAAGGAATAAAAAAAGATGAAAAACAAGACCTCTCCAAGGGGGTGAATCACAGCAGCCGGGAGCCGATACATATTTAGCGTGGCTCGGAATATGACCTTGACCTTGACCTACTTTCACCAATTTCTAAACTGAAGAAAATTTTCATTCCTACTACACACCTGTAAAATTTTGTGATGATATCATGAGCGGTTGCGAAGTAGCTAATCGTGCTAACAGATGCACAGACAGACAGATGGACAAACTGAAAACAATACCAGCTTCGCTATCGCGGTTGGTAAAAATCATGTTCCCGTAGACTTGACCACTTGTTTAGCTTAGTAAATCATACACACGTCCGTGTCTTTGGTTATTCTGATTGGTGACATGTGAAGTTTTTCAGCACGCGGGAGGAATGCTTGGCGTCAGGAAGTGAAATTTTCGTCATATACCATGAACGTCACTCCTACAAGCATAATAAATAAACAAATAAAAGCGACCTGAGCAATATATTTACTTTTCAGTATGTCTCGAAATTTGGAGTAGACTTAATAGTACCTCTTCCATAGCAATATACTTTCCTTCTTCCATCTTATGCAGTGGCACCAATATAGTGTGGCAGCTCTGATTCCCAGTTACACATCATTCTTCTACTTCCTACCTATCCACTGAAAAGATGATGAACTGCTGGACATGGGCAACTCCAGCAGTACACCGGGTTCACATCTGGGGCTACAACTACTGCTACAACTTGAGGCACACAAAACTTTTTTTTATATATGTATATATTATAGGTTATATGGCATGTCTGTTTGAACTCTACCATCCAATAACGAGTGCTGGAAACGGACGCCAGTGTTGGAGAGCGACGCGTTCCCGCGGTAGCTCTGATGTGCCGGGAGGTTCTTCAGTCTGAGTATTTTTACATGTCCCAACTCCATCCGTACCCACAAAAGGACGCTGGACTGAAGGGGAAAGGCAACTCCAGCATGTAGTCCACTGGCTCATATATGAGCCTGGAGCGGTTACGAATTCAATAAAGGCCTTCTATGAAGCTGTAGCTTACCTCTTTATTTTGAAAGAAATCTACAAAGATAAATAAAACCATGTGGTTATAGCAATGACAAAATAAATCTTATACATAGTGGTGAAGGGTTCATGTGGACAGCGTTGTGTCAGAAATAAATAAAAGTATTATTAATAGAACACCTGGAAGCGACAATTACTTGGTTTTATATTATCTGTCATATAGCATATTTTCCTTTTATGGTACCTTATGTTTTGCAAGGTATAGCTGCTTAATACCAACACTGTGCATAAGGGGGATATTAAGGCATGATTTGGCAAATAATTCGGTGTGAAATAAACGTTAAGGAAATCGCCGAAGGCAACTAGACAAATTCTTCTCTGTGGGACAAGAATCTCAGTCAACTGATTAAAATAGTCTTGCGTTGACCATAATAGCATCGTTTGCCGTTAACACTGCAAAATCACATGGCGTTAACCACGTGAATAATTTCCCTTGCGACTCGTTAATTGTAATAGCTATTGTTAATGCATTTTCAAGTCATCACACAAAACTCATTTGGTGAAAAAACAACAGTTCAGCACTACAGCGCCTAATACTTCAAGCTTTTTTTTTTTTTTTAAATAAAATCGGTCGAAAATTAACTTGAAGGGTTTTGGAAAATTTCTTGTTTTAACATTCTACACTGCTCCTCAAACGTAGAATATCGTACCAATCCAAAATAAAGATACAGTATGTTCGCTTAATTTAAAGTCTTTATTGCGGTGGATATGGAATTCAGAACCGTTTTCGCACACTTAAAACCTTGGGACAACGACAGTTTTAACCTTCTAGGAGGAGTTTGGTGAAAGGTAAAACCTGACCTTTTTTTTTTTTTTTTTTTTTTTTTTCTGGAGAATTTTTGGGATTTGATTGATGTGCGAATGCCTATGCCGAATCCTGTAGTCTGTGTTTTCATGCAGTACTGTGCACTGTTGGTAATTTTCCTCATTCTGTACTTTAATGTTCTTGTTTTCGCATCCTTCCTACTCTATTTATGAGCTGCAACCATAAAATTTTCTGAGCGTGCGGGTGTTGTGTACATGGAGTGAATTTGGGTTACATGTGAGGGGTGTGTCCCAAGGCAAAGGATACCTACTGAGGTGTGAGTGTGGGTGAGGCTATCAAATATGTCCTGTGTCTTCCTTTATTTATTTGTGCGACCAGCAAACAACACTGATTCGTTTAGAGGCGACCTGTCGAACTGGAGATATTATACATAACCTTCATTAAACTATTCACTACAACGGCATTAATAAAAGAAATGAGATGTCACTGTCTTCAAGGGATAATGAGAATATAACTGGTACGATGATGATGATGATGATGATGAATATCTGAGTACTGTCACATAATCTCTAATCCGATAACTTAATAATTATATTCTTACCTTCCCTAGATGGTTTTATTAAATTTTGAAAGTATTTCTGGCAGTGAAAGGGTTAATCTAAATTAGGAATCCGACTAGTCCAAAATATCCATCAAAATATAAGGAAAATCATTTGGAGATAAAAAGAAATAAGAAGAAGTATGAGATCGAAGTAAAGGTGCTTGCAGATTCAGTGTACTTTCATTCGGCTTTAAACTGAACCTAATGTAACTAAATGTTTCGTGACTAAATATTCAGGGTAATGTATTATCATCTGACAAACCCTTTCAATCCAGTGCCGCAGTTTTCATTTTAATCTCTACCATCTTGATAGTTTTATTTAGTTTTATTTAATCGGAGGGGGTGAAGGGCTTCGAACTGGAGGGATGATATTTAGCCTTCACTAACCCCATCAGAGAAAGACACATATCCTAACAAAACAAAACAAATGAAGCAAGAATATTATTTAAGAAACGAAAACGGAGTGAAGAGATTACTGAGTGACACAAGAGAACATGAATTATGGTCACTGAAACAATATGCACTACGGTACTTCATAACTCTGGGTCGTGTGTTCCGAACTGCAGATTTACTAACTGATTAGGCAAACTCGTTGCATATTCATTTACTTTAATGAGCAGCAAAATGGAATTACGTTCTATATTTAAAACCGGATTCACAACGCAGCTTCATAACACATCGTCCTGTATTTCGAAAAGTAAATCACATAAAACAGTTACTGTTTATTTACTCTACCTGTATGTTAATTGTATGGACTGATGATATATTATTTTACTTTTTTGAATGGTGTAAGTTACCTACTAAACTTCGTGGAGACTTCGCTGCCCTTTTGTACTTCCACAATAATCTACCTCACTTACGAACATCCTCTTCCTGTCAACCTCACCAATGTAACACTTCCATAACATAGCCGATATCATCTTTCTTTACAACGATAGTTTTATACCATTATCATCAACATCCAGACCATTCTTACCCCTTGGTGTGGTGGTGTAAGATCTAGCGAGCCAGGAAAAAAAAAACATGATAAAGTGAGATACAAACCAAAGTTTGCCCAATTAAATAAGCCACACTCTCATCCGCCCCTCTCCCCCATCCGCCTTTCTTCCGATGATGACTCAACATGTCTGGAACCACTGTCTGACTCACTTCTTCTTCATTTCTGCAACATTCGCGACCTATCTTCTTTTTTTTTCTGTGGAACGCCACCTCTCCTCCACTAAACCTCACCTTCTCTTCTTAACAGAGACTCAGCTGTCTGAGGCAACTGACAGCAAACCCTTTTCTGTATCCTCCGATTTTCTCTATACTCATTTCAAAGCCAAAGGTGGCTGTTGTGTATATGTACGCAACGACCTATCTTACTCTCATGTTCCTGAACTTGATTCTTCTGAATTCTCTACTCTCTGGCTTTGGCTCTCCTGTCAATCTCTGACTAAATATATCTGCGCTGTTTACTTATTGCTTAATTCTACTATCAAAAATTTTTCGACTATCTTACTTCTACGATGGAACATTCTATCCATTTCTCCTTTCTCTGAAATCTCCATTCTAGTAGATTTCACTGTTCACCACCACATTTGGCTCTCCTCTCCTTTTACTGATCCATCTGGTGAACAAGCCTACATCTTTTCTATCCTTAATGACCTAGAGCAGCTTGTACAGCACCATACCCGTATCCCTGACTGCCTTGGAGAGAGCTCCAACATACTTGACCTCTTCCTTACAACTAATCCTTCTGCTTACACTGTTAATCTATTCTTTCCGTTGGGCTCCTTCGATCATAACCTTATTACCTTAACCTGTCCTATCGCTCCGGTGTAGCCTGTGGACCATCCAAAGAAACGTCATCTGTGGCACTTTGGAGCTGCGGATTGGGAGCCCCTCAGGCACTACTTCTTTGATTTTCCCTGGAATGATTACTGCTTCCATGGTCAGGAGCCATCTGAGTGTGCCTTATGCATTACGGAGGTTATTCTCTCGGGCATGGAAGCATACATTCCTTTCTCATATCCATTCTCTAATTCAAGAAAGCCTTGGTTTAATCACGCTTGTTCTAATGCTGTCCACAAGGAGAGGGCCTATAAAGGGTACCGGAGCCAATCCACCCCTGACTCACATCTTACTTATGTTTCTGCCTGGAATCGTACTCTCTTCTTCGCTCTGCTAAAAATAATTTCATTCGTACTAAATGTTCTCAACTCTCCAACTCAAATTCTTCCCGCTCCATCTGGCACCTTGCCAAAAACCTTTCTAACAACTTTACCTCATCATCCTTCCATCCTCTTTTCTGCTCTGATGGCTCTGTAGCTATTTCTTCTACTGATAAAGCAGATCTATTCACACAGATTTTCTCCTCTAATTTCACCTTTGACGATTCCGGTACTGTTCCTCCATCACTTCCCCCCTCTGACTTCTTCATGGCTGGCATTAAAATTTCTCCACTTGATGTAGTCTCTGCCATCACTGGCCTCGATACTAACAAGGCATATGGGCCTGTGGAGTCCCTCCTGTTGTCCTCAAGAACGGTGCTTCTGTGCCTACACCCTGCCTAGGTAAACTCTTTCGCCTTTGTCTATCAACTTGTACCTTTCCTTCTCGCTGGAAGTTTGCTCTCATTCAGTCAGTCCCAAAGAAGGGTGATTCCCAACCCTCTATCTATCGTCCAATTGCTTTAACATCCTGTATCTCAAAAGTATTCGAGTCAATTCTTAACAGAAAAATCTTAAAGCATCTTTCCTGTCACAACCTTCTTTCTGATCGTCAGTATGGGTTCCGTCAGGAACGCTCCACTGGCGATCTTCTCACCTACCTTTCGGACTCCTGGTCATCCTCCTTTCGGGACTTGGGCGAATGCTTTGCCATTGCACCTGACACCTCAAAGGCTTTCGATCGAGTCTGGCATAAATCTTTAATTTCCAAACTGCCCCTCCTACGGTTTCTATCCTTCTATCTGTGCCGTCACATCTAGCTCCCTTTCTGGTCGTTCTATAGCCGCTGTTGTAGACGGCCATCATTCTTCTCCTAGACCTATCAACAGTGGTGTTCCTCAGGGCTCTGTCCTATCACCAACTCTCTTCCTTTTATTCATCAATGACCTTCTAAGCTGTACATCTAACCCTATCCACTCATACGCTGATGATTCCACCCTTCACCTTTCCATTCGGTTCACCGCAACTTCCATCTCAGGAGTTACTTCAACAAATAAGGGATGAGGCTATGGCACACCTAATGTCTGACTTGGCTCATATCACTGATTGGGGTAAAAATAATCTTATTTTTTTAGTGCATTAAAGACTCAGTTCTTACACCTATCAACCCGACAAAATCTTCCACAGAAGTACCCACTAATGTTTACTAATGACCAGCTCGTTCCTGCATTATCCTTGAACATGCTTGGGGTTTCGTTCACTCAGGATTTATCTTGGAAAGAACATATTACACATCTTATGAAATCTGCTTCCAAGAGATTAGGTGTGCTAAGCCGACTCCGAACCTTCTTTACCCCTGCACAGTTGTTGACTTTATACACAGGTTTTATTCGCCCCTTTGTAAAGTACAACTCTCATGTGTGGGGAAGCTCCCCACATGCAGCTCTTCTCAATAGGGCAGAGTCAAAGGCTTTTCATCTCGTTAACTCTCCTCCTTTTACTTGCTCCCTTCAACCTTTGTCTCTTCGCTGCACTGGTGCATCGTAACCTCCTTTCTATCAATACTTCAATGGCCACTGTTCCTCTGAACTGTCTGCTTGCATCCCTCCACCTCTACGAGGGGCACATAGCACCCGTCTAGCAACAACCTCTCATCTCTTTTCTGTCCAGCTCTCTAATGCAGGAGTCCTTCATTTATGCAACAGGTCAACTCTGGAACTGTCTTCCTTTCTCAGCATTTTCCACTTCCTATGATCGCCAGTCTTTTAAACACAGTGTGTCCAGGAACCTCAAAATGAACGGATCTTGTATTTGGCTCTCTTTTGTATTGTTTTGTTTTCTTCTTGGAAGGAACAGTTTGCAGTCCCATGGCCTTTGGTTCCTTCTTCCCTGCATTAAAAAAAAAAACACACACACACACACACCACTGAAGCTCCCGGAATCCTAGTTCCACCCAGTAGGCAAAATAAATAAATAAATAAATAAATAAATAAATAAAATAAAATAAAATGCGCATAGCTTCTCATCTATCTGACAGATCAATCAGACGACTTTAAAGTGGGGTGCCGAACCCTGGTCATACATTCTTCTGCACAAAATTCATTCAGCCAACTCGATCGCTTGTCACTTCCGTAGCCTCGTTAGTTCCTGTACCTCTTTTTCTAACACACTTATTTTTCATATCTATCCACCTTCTTCTAGGCCTACCATATCTCCCCCATATCCAAATTGGCTCAGATATGCCCTTTTGGACCACTTCATTCACACCCATTCTCTCCACATACCCATACCATCTGTGCACACTCTATTAACTCTGGTGTCCACAGACTACTTACTCGGCATCTTTCACGAGTCACATTATTCCTTATCCTGTCCACTCTTGGCACTACACACACATTCCTCAACAGCCCCATCTCCACTACTCATGTACTTGACTTTTCATTTTCATGCTATACCATAGTCTCACACCCGTATGTCAGGGTAGGCATTAAACTCCTTCAAGCAAGCCATTCCCAGCCAATACACCCAGACCTCCGCTGCTTATTAAAGTCTTCATTGCACCAGTCACTCTACTGCCCTGTGTCACTCTGCTTTCCACTTCTTTTGCACACATATCTCTCATTTAAATCACTATTACCTGTAAACCAGTCCTGCACGATACAACCCTAGCATGTACTCAGCATGGACGGTGCGTATTAGCGCCGAAAATGTGACATGTGGAGGTGTGTTGGAGGACTACCGGGCCTTGGGATAGGCCCTGAAGCCTTTACCCAGAGCCGGACACATTAAAAAAAGAATTAAGAAAAAAAAAAAGACTTCAAGGATTTTCACCAATTCAAGTATGTTTCCACTCACAATAAGATCACAATAGAAATCACTCACAACAACCATCATTTTAATATTATCTACATTTACCTACAAGGCATGGCACTCACAGACACCTGCAAAACTCTAAACCAACCCTCCAAGCTTTTGTCCACCATCTGCAAGCAGCACTGCATCATCAGCATACATCAGACTCGAGATACTCCTTCCTTTATATTCCTAATGACCTCCCTCTCTCCATTACTCGTGATCCTTCCTCTCTAAACCGATTCATATACTGTATACAGTGAACAACCATGGGGGCATCACACAACATAGCTTCATTCTAACCGTATCTTAAAGCATTCAGTTACCTTTATGCACGCTTCGCTACCTTCGCAAAAGTTCTTGACGACACTCAACGGCTTGCCATCTACACCATACATACGCGAATCCTCCCACACTCCTTCCCTGTTTACCTTGTACGCTTACTCCAGATCTATAAATGTCCTAAACGCTTTAGTCCTCCTCACAAGCGTTACCCAGTTTGTCTCACTGCAGATATTTGATCCACATATCCATTACCACTCCTATTTTCACCCTGTTCATCAGTCACCAAGCACTCTGATATATCCTTTACTTTCTGAATAAAAATTCTTCCATACCCGGCATACTTTTCTTACAACATTAAGGAGATTTATGCCACGATATTTTTTGCATTCACTCCGTTCCCCTTCATTCTTGAACAGGGGTACTACCACTGCCATTTTCCACTCAGATGATAAAGTTTTACTCATCATGCCTCCGTACATATCTTAAATAAATATTTCATTCCATTCTTTCCACTAAGTTAATCATCTCTGTATACACCTCATTAACCCCTCTGCTTTCCCATTCTTCAGCCGCCACGCAGCAATCTTCATTTCTGCCAATGTTAGGTTTCCTGGCACCACACTCCTTCCCTGAATTCCACCAAAACCAATCACGTTTATTGCCCCTCTTCTCTAACCATTCCTGTTCCTCAGTCTTTCAATAAAGTCTTTCCATCTGCTCCGTGCTTCACTTCCATGGTTAGTATTCTTCCATTTTCATTTCTCTCATTCTCACACTTCTTTTCACTTTTACTTCTACATATTCTCTCCTCTTTCGAGAACAATGCCTATTATCACAGTAATTTGCATTCATAGTAATTTACAAGATCTTCTTCTACCTCTTTCTTGTACCTCTTTAGTAGTATCTTCACATGCTTCCTACTCTGATTGTTCTCTCTCTCTCTCTCTTTAAATCCTTCTCCTGCATCCACTCTAGCCACTTCTTCCTCTTTTCCCCCACTGCTCTTTCAAACTCTTCTTTCCCTTATTTACTAACCTTTGGCATCACCCACTTAACGCCCTCGTATCCACAACACCCCCAAACATCGTTCTCTTATCATATAATCAGTCAGACTTGTTTCTGCATTGTGTCCAATCAATCTATGTCAAGCATATTTATTTGCACCTTTATGCGAGAGGCGGTGGCTCAATCGGTAGAGGTGGGCTGCAGTCCTACTGGACCCATGTTCAAATCCCCGCTGGGGCTAGGAACAGTTTAAGGATCTGAATTTCATAAAATCAAACTTTACTGATCTACCAGAAGACCCGCCGACATGTCGTAAAAATACCCCCGCTGATACCAACACACCAGTCCTGTATGAGACAGCCCTAGCATGTATCTAATATGGACAGTGGGTATTTGCGCCGAAGTGGTGACATGTAGAGGTGTATGGTATGCAGAGGTGTATGGTATGAAGGATGTAAGTTACAAATGCACAAACTCCTTTCCTAAGACATTCTCCTCAGTCGCTTTCCATTAGCTATCATTCTCTCCCGGTACTCCATCCATTATCCACCTGCCCAGTGTCAACTCTCACTCCAAGCACCTATCACAAACATTCAGTAACACCTGGGTGTCCTTCTTATCACATCCAACTGATTCCAGAATCTATCGTTCTCTGACTCACCTGTCATCACAAAATCCATATGCTACAATGACTGCCACTTTCATCCTTCCTAACTGGAACTCGACATGCATGCAACTAGAGCTGACATTTATATTCTTTCATTCCCCTCTACCGCTAATTACTCATCAACAACGCAATTCCTTCCTTTCATCTTCCATGTGCATTTTGTACTTGATATTACGCATTACCATCCCTCTCCTCCACTTCACACCCTTCATCTCCGTTTCACACAGTGCAGTCACGGCATACCTGGCACTCTTAAACATGTACACCACTTCCACCCTCTTACTCTCCTCATTCTCACACTCACATTCCACACGGTCACACGGACCAGCCCAAATGAGTGGGGCCCTGGGTGGTTACGGAACCTTCCAATGCTCGACAAACTTTCATTTCTAACAGCGATTAAAAATAAAGAAAAATAGGGGAGCTGGGGATCACTATTCCTATCATACTGTCCTAGATTTCCATCCGTTTTCTTTCTCCTAGGTGGACTGCCAACCAGGGATAACGAGGTATGTATATCTACCAGCTAGATGACCCTTGGGTCGTTCGTTGACTCCGAAGCTCATCCGCTATATGACAGGTCTTGCTTTTGTCTTGCTGGATATTATAACACCGTCCTCACAGGACAAACCAATGGGGTTGCTGGTTCAGTTGCCGACGAAACGATCTCGCGAAAGGTAATACCGGATTATGTGGACATAACCGGTAGCAAATCAATAAACCTGTTTCGGTGTTCACACCTCTCGCCCTCTGCACCCAGTCGCTATCCTTCATCCTCTCCACAATCATCTTTAAGACGATTTCATTTAATTCCTAATCAGTTCATTCCACATCTGCTTTGTCATAAACCTTCAATTTAACCTCACTTCACTCTCACATCCAATCTCAACTAACAATACACTCCTATCACAGGCTTACTTATCTATAACACCCTTTGATTATACCCTCACTACAAGCAAAAAATAACCTAATCCTCATTAATAACTACATTCCTGCACACCTTTGTGCTAATCCTACCGTATTTCACACAACCACAACGCACTTTTGTAACATCCTTACTTAATTACTCATACAGCAAACTTTAACTGTAACTACACTTCAGCCTAACACATTAAGGTGGTTTGGCCATGTGGAGAGGATGGAGAGTGAGAGACTGACGAGGACAGTGTATGTAAGTGAGGTGGAGAGGGGAAGAGGGAGGGAGGGGGGGTCAAGGATGAGGTGGAGGGACGGAGTGGAAAGGTATATGAGAGAGGGAGTTGTAAGCTGGGAGCAGGGCAATGAAATGGAGGGGGACAGGGCGACATGGAGGCGATTTGTTTGTGGTCACCCCTTAAGGGATGAAGACTTCTGGCAATAGATAGATAGATAAATAGACTTCAACCTAATACATAACCGATCGCACCTTTCACAGCCTCTTCATTCCTACATCTCTTGGTATCCCCACCTCACCTCTATACAGACTCTACAAAACACTTACATAGCAACCTTTCTTTATTTCAAGCCTTACCGTAGTTAGGTAAAACTTTTATCAAGGTAACGCATAAAATAAATGTTCATGATATCTTCACATCTACAATTTCTTCTGATAACTCTATCATATTTTCTCCCATAAAGTTACGTAACGACAACATACTTCTGTAATCTAACATCATCCTCATTCATAACTCTGTATTCATTCATATCCTTCTAGTGACTGACTACAAATCCTTTCATATATAATCTAACCAAATTATAACACTTCGATAAAAATATCAATCAAATATAATCTTCATTTTAACGACACTTCAAGCCAACCATAACTAATTACACCCATTCATAACCTCCATTCCAACATACCCTCTTAGTTACACCACCTCGCATCCACATAAAACCCCACCTCAGCCAGTTCGATGATACACTCACGTAACATATATCAAACATCGATTATAGACTAACTCCATCTCAGTCCTACACATAACCGCTCACCCCCTCCCCTCCCATAAACTCTTAACTTTAATATACCTGCCTAGTAATTCCATAAACAGCCTCATCTCTGTAACTCATTTCAATACTGTTTCTATCAATGTACCTGTTGAGAATGCACATTTTCCCTCATTGGGTCAGCCAGGAAGTTATAAAAGTACTCATAAGTTTTTTCCCCGAACTTACTTATAAATTAAGTACACCGTATCCGTAATATATATACACAAAAATCTGTAGTAGTGCTTAAATTTAGTTCAGTATAAAGTACCGAAGTTTCCTCTGCTTTTTAAAATAAACTGTGACAAATTTATCCTAGCAATCGGTAGCGTTTTTGTTTACTTCAGCGAAATTAACAAACTGGTTCATATGTAAATTCAAGTGAAGGTAAACATACTCACCAGGTAAGAACCTTTGATGACAACCTTCCAGTTAGAGACAGCAATACGCATCGCTCCTGTGCTGGCCAATTTTCAGTAATTTCCCACACGCACACACCCAACAATACCGGACAAACAATAATCACCCCTTAATCTTCATAATTTTTCACAATCTCTCTTTCCCATTACATCACGGGCGCAAGCTCTACGCTACGAACCATTCATGTCTCATTCACAAATGCCCGGGAAGTTCTAATAAAGCGGCGGAATACGGAGCGCCAAAACACACGGGATAAGGCAGAGGTAAACATGCTCCCTCGGCAACGGCTGAGAGGGAACTGAGGGCCGCTTCATACGGCGTGGAAGCTCCCGCCCTCTGCTCTGCGCTCGGAGCATCCACTACCATGACCGGAGACTGGAAGGTTTTTTTTTCATCTTAACCTACTTTTACCTCTCCCAACGTAGCTTCACCCAAACGAATCGAAACCAAAGCAACAACTCAATTTAACCAAGCATGAGTGGCGATTTATGAAGATTCCGTCTTATTCCCACCTAACGTTACCCACTTAAAAAAAACGAACCTGATCTAAACTAATGTAAGTTAAACAAACTTGACATAAACAAGCCTTTAGCAAAGACGTATCCTCACCATTAGGTAAAGAATATACTGATATGCATTAATAAGTACAGCAATATCATACATTGGACTCGTACGCTGCCATCTTTTGGAAATGAAGATAATTCCGCAAGTAGTTTTAGATACAGCTATTAACAAATTGGTTTCCTTATATGGAAATTGCTCGTAAAATACTTACACTGCGGCAAGTTTCATTTATAATGACATAAACTAGGACTCACACTGTTTTTCTTTATATCTGAAGAGAATCCAGCACGAAGTTTCCAAAAATAACAAAAGACATTTTATTCCTTATATGGTTATAACTCGTAAAGTACAGACAATATGGCAATTTTACATAAACTGGCATCAGTTACGACACATACTCTATCTTTCTGTGTGATATGATGCCAATCCACCGCGTACTTTCCTTATATGGTCATAGCTCGTAAAGTACAAACAATATGGCAATTTTACGTATACGGTCATCAGCTACGAAACATACTATCTTTCTGTGTGCCATGAAGCCAATCCACTTGGTAGCTTCCAAGAAATAGACCAGGACGGAAAGACAGACAGACAGACGGACAAGAGCGATTCCTATAACCCCACCATATGGAATAAAGGAGAGGATAACTAACTGAACTTTGCCAAATTTATTATCCCAGCCTTTCCTAATCCAGTCTAACCAAACCTAACATAGCTGAGGACAAAGGAACGTTCAGTCTTCTTACCTTAACTATCACCCCCAATGACTAACGTTTCCTCAACATCCAATCTGTAATCGTCTCATATGACTAGGAATTACACGTTGGTCTTCTCGCAAAACCTAACCTAACCTAACCTCACTCAAAATAACTCACGTAATCTAAATCACTGTTCTAAGCAAGCAGCAGTGGTCTGTGTGTGTACTCGTCTCGCGATTAGCGTGCTTAGTCTCGGTTTGAACCTAGACCAGTGGGGGACTGGCCCCGTAGGCTGGTGCTCCAGGGGACTGGTATCGGGTGTAGTATACTGTACGTACCCCTACACGTTTTTCCATTTGCAGTAGAATAACCTTGCCAGGGCCTTTGAATGTCTCGGTTCAGTATTTTTTGTCTATCAACAGTGCATTTTTTGCCCTCTTTCTCTTTGACTGCTGTCGAGATACAAAACTTTACCCTTGACTGTAAAACTCGACTGCAGTCCATAGCCTTAGAGGAAGTAAGTATGGGTAGAAAAAAGAGAAGCAAAGTGCGCGGAAGTGTATCGTCCTGATGATACCAGAATTATGAAAGACGGAGGTTTCATAACTGCCCAGAGAAAATGTAATGTCTAAATATACCACATTAAATTCAGCATCTAAAAGTCAAGATACGAAGGTTGATTATGTTTACCTCTGGATGCAGAAAAAAATCAAGGTAAGAAACTAGATAAAAAATCGGATAATTGGTAAGCTAGATCGAGATGAAAAAGTGAGCAACAAGAATTCCAAAATGAAAAAATCGAACTGATCCTGAAGACATCCCTCACATCAGTACGCCCAGCCCTCCCTCCTGCCTCTCTTCCCCCCTCTTTCCTCACCTCACTAGTACCTTCCACCACTGTCCCATCCCATTCCTCCCTCCTGCTTCTCTCTCCTCCCTCTTTCCTCACCTCACTGGTACCTTCCACCACTGTTCCATCCTCGAATCCTTTTCCTCCACGTAGTATCCCTCGACCACTTGTCTCTCTACTTTTCTTTCATCCCTTTCACCTCGCCTCATTTCATTATTACAAATATTCTACACCTGTCTCGATCCCTCCGTCACCTCTCCCCATTCCCCCATCATCCCCCATTTTTCTCCTTATATACTCCCTCCCTCCCTCCCTCCCTCTTTTTCTCCTCCTCTCACAGTCCTTTCCTTATTTCACCACATCCCACCTATCAGCACCACACCCATTTTCTCATCTCTCTTATCCTCTCTTCTTTTTTTCTTTTTTCCAAGCCTTATTACTATTTTCACATCTTCCATTCGCTCCGTCTCTCCCTCATTCATTACCTATTTCCTCCTTCACTATCTTTATCCTTTTCCTCCTCACCTCCTCGTTGTCTCCTTCCCCAGCTGTCATCTCACTGTCACATCTAACCTCAGTTTCTTCCCTGGTGATTGGCAGTCCACAACTCACATTCCCACCACCCTTCCCACCCATTATCCTCTTTCCTATATTTTCCTCAGCCACTTCTACGAAAGCCAAGCTCCATTACCACCCAATCGCTCCCTACTCACTCACATTCCCCCCTCTCTCACGCTCTCACTGGCCTTTCCTCTTTCTCTCATTCCCCGCAAAAATTCCACGCTACTTTATTTTCACTCAAAGCTTACTCACTCCCGACCATCTCATCTTCCTCCCACTCTCCCCTCTTTCCTTCCTTATTACACACTTCCTTTCCATATCATTACCCCAATTTACCCCCTTCCTCACCGCTATGTATATCCACTTCCTCATCGCCCATATTCATAATCAGAAAATATTCAATAAATCATTAACTGAATGCGCAGTATATCAACTATCTTTTAAAAAGGCGGGGAAAAAATTAATGCACCTCAAATTACCACTCAATTAGTCGGTCATTCCGTACAAAATATTGGAGAAAACTGTTAGAGAACAATTACCGTATACCTTAACGAGCATAATTATGTACATTGATAATCAGTACGAATTTCGTAATAACAGATCATGTCTTGCAATTTTTCTTCA
>JAGKTI010004618.1:0-11628 GCA_018397915.1 Birgus latro | reverse complement strand
CACACACACACACACACACACAGAGAGAGAGAGAGAGAGAGAGAGAGAGAGACTAATCAATAAGGGCTTCTCTTACAATGAAAAAAAAAAGGGGGGGGAGACCAATCATTACGCGCTTCGAAATATAAAAGTGAGATAACGAAGAATGACAGAAAATAGGCAGTAACGAAAGACAGTATTAAAAGTAAAAGGAATGCTGTGTGCACTGAATCAATTAGAGCAGAGAATACAATGTCAGATTAATAGGAAGAAGTGTAGTGGAAAACAGTGAAAAGCATCTCCGAACACTGTAGAAGCTTGTGAAGAACAGAAACAGTAAAGAAACAGTGAACAAGGACAATACACGAAATAAGATTAACGAAGGATAGTGAAATAAAACAAAAGGAAGCTAAGCAATAGCAAAGGACCGTAGTAAAAACAGGGACAAATGAGCTGGATGTGGAAGTTTCAGGCACGTTCTGTAGTTCTATTAGTCTGGTATAGAGAGGTAGGTTGATTTTGTGTGATGCGATGTGGTGTAGAGAGGTTTCACTAAAGCTACTAAAGTGTACGAGAATGAAGCACCTTGCGTCCGAATACCGAAAGTGAGCCACAGGCTCATCAAAAGAATGAAAACAGAACTCTCACAACGTGCATTCCACGACCAGCAAACATAATTCCATTTCCTATAATCATTGATCTTCTCTTGGTCCGCATTTTTTTTTTTCCAGATTTGGTCCTATCCCATCCAAGTGTGTGTGTGTGTGTGTGTGTGTGTGTGTGTGTGTGTATTTTCAAACTTAGCTAACAGACTAACAGACAGATGAAACTACCATAGGCAGAGCACTTGCTAGATGGATCCGATTGTCTGCTTAGTTTTCACCGGTGTGTAGGCAGTCATTTGGCGAAAGATTTCACGCTCCATTACGAAGCGCAGGATGGGTATAGAAAGCTAAAAATGGCATTGCTAAGTGCGCCAGAGGTTTCTCTTCAGTTTGGTAAGAAAAAAAAATCGATTTTAGAAATCTGAAAAAAATCGTGCAGGGGCCAGCAAGTGGGTTCCAACGATTTCCGAATCCACGGCCATTGAGGAGTTTCAACCCCCCACCCAGTCCAGGGCCTTTGATCCTCTCTGAAGAAAAACAGTTGGCTTCAGAGTTAATGGATATCTACATTCTGAATTTTATTCAGAACGACTGGCGCAAAATTGTGACCTGTAGAGAGCAGACAAACAAACAAACAGACAAACTTATGGAAATGACCATGCTTGCCGAAAGTTTCGATTCCGGCCAGCAATAAACAAATGGACAAAGAAACAAACGGAACTGACCAACATATTTTCCGAATCAAAGAGTCTGGCAAGCAATGAAACTCCCATAGCCCAAGCACTTGCAGAATGGATCCGATTGTGTCTGCTTACTTTTCAGCGGTGTGCAGGCAGGCATTTTGCGATTTTTTTTTTTTTTTTGCTTCATTGCGAAGCACAGGATGGGTTTTAGAAGCTAAAAATTGCATTGCCGGGTGCGCCAAACATTTCTCTTCAATTTCGTAAAGAAAAATGATTTTCGAAATTTAAAAAAAAAAAAAATAATCCTGGGGCGGCCACTGGGTCCCGAAGGTTTCCAGACCCACGGCCATTGAGTGGGCTTCAACCGCCCACTTTTGACCGATTGTGGTGAAAAACAATAGGCTTCCAGGGTTTACGGGTTTCATCTGAATTTGTTTCAGAACGATTGGTGCAAAATTGTGACCTGTAGAGAGCAGACAAACAAGCAGACAAACACTGGGAACTGACCAACGTTTGTCGAATAAAAAAATTCCGGTAGGTAACAAACATATGTAACTGACCAACATTCTTGCTGAATATTTCGATTTCGACAAGCAACAAGCACACAGACAAACACACACACAGAAGACAAAGAAACAATACGAGCCAAAAATTGTCGCTTCTATGAAAGAGGTAACAATGCTCTGAAGAGAAACTGTGTGTGTTTGTGTGTGTGTGTGTGTGTGTGTGTGTGTGTGTGTGTGTGTGTGTGTGTGTGTGTGTGTGTGTGTGTCAATCTACAGTAAAACAAAAGGGCAAAATGAGAAAAAAAAGTTGGAGAAGTACAGATCAAAACCGCTTATGTAATACAATGGCACATTAGTACATACTGAGATGAAATGAGAAACGGATTTTCTGTTTTTTTTCTTTTCTCCGTAGGGAGACAGAGAGAGAGAATAATAACACCTCCACCAATAATAATAAATACTACTGTTACTACTAATAATAATAATTACTAGATCTCCTTAACAGTCCTAATGACAGTCACTGGACTCCATCTACTGTTTCCTCTTCTTAGTGACGTTGACCCCATTCGGGAGATTAGATTTTTTTTTTCCTATCAGCACTGGTCCATGCCAGGACACTAACGCTGGGTCCTTCAGATTCTTTGCAGAACCTCCTGTTGTCCCGGAGTCGTTGGGAAACTCTGAGGCCATAATGATAAAAATCAGTTACATTCAAGTATTTCGATTGTGCAGCCACAATAAGAACACTTCTCTATGTGGTAAGATATGTTTAAAATAAACAAGATCTGAAGACTATAAGGTAACTTCTTGTGGACCAATAACAAGGGATCTGACAAAGGTGTTGAAGAACTCATGTGATATCATTGGGGAGATTTGGATTTTCTTTATTATTAACATTGACCAATGCCAAGGCACATAACCTGGACCTTTCAGAATCCTTGCACAGTCTCCAGTTCTCCTGGAATCGTTGCTAGACTACGTAGTCCAGCGGCACAAGAAAATGCGTGGTTTTGGTCTGTAAATTTTGGGCACCATGCATTTTTTAAAGACTCAGGCGATAAATTTTCAAATAAGTTTTGTTTCCATTTTTTCCCCAAGGATCTTAACGTGTTTCTTTAGCATTAAAAAAAGAGCAGACGGAAAACTCACTTGCGTACTAGAAAAAATACTAGGACCATGAATAACTGAGTATGCGAATGTGTTACTCATATATATGAGTAAATATTATACATCTGGGTAAAGAATATAAAATTTCCTTTCTTCCTGTGTAGATTTCATGCAAATATGACAATTATATCCAAAGTTACAGCTAAAACAATGTACGGAAAGTTATATAAAATTATAAACGTTACAGTCTTCAAAAATGAAGATTGAAACTGCTTTTGCATTCATACATTTATTATATACACTATAAATAATCAATATTAAATTTGTTATTAGCATGTTGTAGGCAGCATATCTTAATTAATTTGATCTTCAGAATGAACCAATGTGGAAAAATTGCTATGGATGTGGATATTTCGATGGTTATTGTTAGTATACATAATTAAAAAAAATTATTGGTCTCCTTGTATGAATAGAATATGGATAAAGACAAGTCTGCTAAAAAATTAATTATTGATAAGAACACAAACTTGAAGGTTTGTATAATCTGTGAAGACTCTGGAGATGACCTAATGAAGTCCCCATCTCCAGAATCATTAAAAAAATTTCTTAATCTGTGTAGAAGAAGAGCAAAGTATGGAGAGCCAGGATATCTACCAGTCAACAGCAGGCTACAAAATATAACAGTAGTAGCTCTAGGTCAGCATGGTGCATCTTGGTATAGAGCATGCTATCAGAATGCAACACATAAAGGGAAAAATGAGAGACAACCAAAGAGAGAGATACGGAAAATCACGGATTAAGCATGATGCATCTGTAATAACAAATGTGGCAAAAGGCAGCCAAGTAAAATGCCAAACTGCTTCTGATGAACTGTTGGTTGATGTTGTCCAAGAACATTTCACAAGAGCTGCAGTTACCTACTCAGAGGAAGTTTGTGTCTTTTGTTGCGCAGATGGCAGCAAATATCCTCTTCATGAAGCGTCATCTTATGATGTTGGCGGGAAGATTAAACAGGCAGTTGAGAAAAGTGATAATGACTAGAAAGTTCGATTTCAACCACTCAGTCCTAGTGATACAAGAGCAATTGATACTAGATGTCACAGACATTGTTTCATCACCAATGTACTGCGAGCCAACAGTCAACCAGAGTTTACAACTTGTGATCCTGATGAACATGAAAATTTGATATCTTCTAATGTTGGGTTTTTGAATCTTTTGCAATATGTTATGGCTGATAGTTGAATTTATTCTATGGATGAATTAACAGAAGCTTACAGAGGAATATTACAACAACATGGAGCAAATGAAGATTATGCAAACAAAAGACGGGTAAAGAAGATGAAAATGAACTGTGTTCCAAGTCCTATTGACCTCACAGAAATAGGTCTGAACTTGTTTGTTGAGCAGCCACTAAAGATACTGCTGTTGCTGCTACTTACCAGGATGAATACAAGTCAGAACAATGTAAGAAATTGTTTCATGTTGCAAATATAGTGTGCAAGATATTCAGAAGCATCAAAAAGATCCCTGGCACTTTAAAGGGTCCCTTCACTCACAAGCAGTTTCTGATATGGTTCCTCACAGTCTGTAGTCTTTTACGATGGATCATGAAAGGATAAAAAAAAAACAGATCTTAGTCATGATAGCTCACGTTCACGAGTTATGCATACTGCTGCACTTGATATTGCTCAGTCCATCATGTATGAAATAAGAGGAACAGGTTCAATGCACATCTAAACACCCAGATGCCGACATTAGACACAGTGTACAAAAAAAATGAAAACCAGAAGGTTTTAACAGTCGGATTGAAAGTTCTTGCTTACACGAGAAGCAAGAAACTTGTAGAATTCTTACGTGCAAACAGTGCAAGTGTTGATTATATGCTCATAATGAGCTTGGAAACTCAGCTTGCAGAAGCAGTGATTCAACAGATGTTTGCTGCACAAGGTTTGTATATTCCACCAGGACTGAAACGAGGAACTCCTGTGTTTCTGGCTGCAGATAACATTCACTATTAAGAAGATACACCTGATAGAAGAAATACAGTGCATGGTACAATAATTTTAGCATTTCAACAAGACATCAGAACTATCAACAGTGACCTTAGGTCCTGCACGTATTCGGTCACTGAAGAATCTACCATTCTCTGAACTTGAACCATGTGATATAAAAGGAATCCCTAAACCCAAAGAAAGTACAGAGTATGAGTATACACCAATACAGTATTCACAAAATTTAGAAGTCTGTCTCGGGGATAACAATGCTTGGTTGATGGCTCGATGTTTTAAGAGGGATACTTCAGGAAACCAACAGGTCCCTGTCTGGGCAGCATATTATTCAATAATCAGTCATGACAACAGACCTCTCACAAATGTCCATGTCCTGGTACTTATTCCTGCACCACCAAATGAATGGCCCACTCCCATGGCAGTTCGTAAGCAAGCCCATCATATCTCTACCCACATGGCTGGTCCAGAGGGAAAAACTGTCATCACCTTTGATATGGACTTGTACTCGCTGGCCTTGAAATTGCAGACATTGAAGTCTGACTTGTTCAAGAATGTAGTCTTACGCATAGGTGAATTCCACACTGTGTTGTGAACACTAAGAGCATTTGGCTCTGTGATCGAAGGTAGTGGTTTGGACCATGTATAGATTGAAGTTGGGCTCTGTGGACCCCCAACAACAAGACGTATTCTTGAGGGCACTGGATGCTCATAGTGTCACTCTAGAAGTACTCAGTGAACTTCTCATCCATGAAAGCCAAATACCTGTTGCAGATGAAATGATAAACACTGCAGAAAATCTTGGTAAGGCATGCCATGAAGTCAATCGAGTTGAATCAGAGAGAAGTCACAAACAAATAGTAAGCTTATGGCACAATCCTTTTCTCAGATGAAAGAATTTACAAATATGGATGCAGATAATCAAAGCCCAATGTACATGTTTCTCTCTTTGTACATGTATCTTGTCAATGACCTGTTTGTTTTCATTCGAGCATCAAGAGAGGGACTCTGGGTTACTCATTTGGCATCACTTGAAAAGCTTTGCCCTTTATTGTTTTGTCAGAATCAACTTCAGTATGTACAGCATGTTCCAGAATATCTTGGAAAAATTAACAGCTTACAGTATATAGATCCAGAGCTTTGGGAAACATTTCTTCAAGGAAATTTTTGTGTAAAGAAAACATAGTTGCTTTCACATGAATTGTTGCAGATCATCCCTTAGAACAGGAGAACAAGAAAATGAAGATCATGGGAGGTCTCTAAGGTCTCACATACAGGAAAGCTGCATTAGGCAGTTTCTTTTTTATTGCATCTGAATTAGCTAGACTCTCATCAGAGGCAGATACTCTGTCAGGTGTAAAAAGAAAACCAACAGAAAGACACCACCAGCTCAGCAAATCAATCACAGACCATCATGAGAAAATGATCATGGATCTATTTCCTGTACTAAAGGAGGACAGTCCTTTTGTGAACACTAATGATCAACTGGTTTCTCTCATTCACAAGACAATGGTACCAGAGAATGTATAGAATGATATTCTGAACCAATACCAAGTTGGTAAAACAGCCTTCACAAACTGTAACTGAACGCATAAAAGGACAAACCAGTCTTTGGCAACCAATGTCTAAGATTCAATTGCCTGGTTGGAACTCCTCTGGTATAAAAGTGCAAACTCAAGCTGGAGCACAAGCTGTAGAACTGAGAGAAAATCTAGAACTATTTGCCCGACTGGCGATTGTTGCCAAATCAAGGCCAGATATTGACACTGAAGATGCCATAAGTTCACATAAATTTTCAGGTGTGCCAAGATCTTTGTTTGCCATAGATGGTGCATCACATCCTTCAACAGACAAATGTAAGCTTATGCACATTCTTGAAGATGCACCAAAAAGCAGTGTTACTTCACCAGAAAATGAAAATGAAGCAGGACAAAATCCTAGTGCCTTGTTAGTGGATGGCATGGCAGTTATACAACAGTATTCAAGCAAGGAAAGTGATCTCATGTCCTGTAGTAATCTAGCAAACAAGATCATTGCTTTCCTAGAATAGAAGTTGGAAAGTATGTTCGTCTTGATGTTTTTTTACAAATATGATAAAGTGCCTCTGAGAAGCAAAACACGTGAAAGACGAAGTAGCAAAAAAAAAACAAAAAAAAAAACAAGCAATACATCTGTGTGGATACTACATCTATCAAGTCATCACTTGGAGACATTCTGATTAATTATAAGAAGAAGGCTAGCCTTACAGAATACTTGTCGAGATGTATCCTTGATCATATCAAGAATAATAGTAAGGTTGTGAGTGTTTCTACAGCCAGTGGAGCTAAGTCACTACAGGTAGATGCAGAGCATCTGACAAGTTCACATGAAGAAGCTGACACTTTGACAATATTGCACTCGGTGGATGCAGGATACTCTGTTGACATTTACTCTCCTGACACCGATGTGTTCCTCCTTGCCTTGAGGCGTCTCCAAAAAATAGGATTTATTGGAAGAATATATTTGGGGAAAGCAGATAAGCAGAGACTGGTTTCAGTGAGTCCTATTTACCAAGCATTAGGCAGTAAAGTTGTAGTTGCAATACCTGGTTTTCATGCCTTCACTGGGACTGATATCACACGACGTTTTGCTGGAAAGGGGAAACAGACATGCTGGAAGATTCTTCTTAAGGTCAACTCATCTGTATTACAGGCTTTCTCACAGTTAGGTAAATCAGAAATGCCTTCTGATGAGATATTCAGTTCCATGGAAGAATTTGTATGCAGTCTGTACCAGCCAAAGACAAAGCTGAGAGATGTTGGACAACTTAGGTGGAGGCTACTTAAACAGTCACAGGCTGAGGCTGAAAAACTGCTACTAACAAAGGATTATCTGAAACATTACACACTTAGAGCACATTATCAAGCGATAATATGGTGCAATGAATTAACAGCTAGTCCTCAGCTACCACCTCCACAGAACTATGGATGGACAAGGACCAAAGATAGTACGAATACATGTGACAAGTCCATTCCTATTATGAACAGTTCAGAACCAGCACCACAATCATTATTGTAAATGGTGAGATGTGTTTGTATTACCAGCAAATGCTACAAACAACAAATGGTCTTGTAGGAGACAGAACATAGTCTGCACAGAAATGTGCAACTGTGAAGGAACAGATGAATCTTGTGAAAATACTACAGAGCCATACCAGAAGACAGTGATGAAGAGTCTGATGATGAGATAGATGATGAGATAGATAATGAGTAGATTAAGGTACTTTGACTTTTCTACAGACCTTTCACCAAGTTTGAATTTTTATAATTGTCTAAATTTATTTTGCTTGGCCAACATTTGACCTAACCATTTGATCTTGACCTTTGACCTGTTGTTCTAAAAATCTAAAGGGCATACTCCATGATAGATCCTCAACTGGTCTGCCATATTTGGTTAAAATGGGATAAAAACTATTGGAGCCATGTTCTTCACACACATACACACACACACACACACACACACACACACACACACACACATACACACACAGCTCAAAACATAATATCCGCGTTCGCCGAGAGAGAGTGGGTGTAATAATTATGATAATATTGATGACGATAATGATGATGATGATGAAGGTAAAGTTAATGTGCTGTTTCTTTCTGTGTATTCAGAGAAAACACGGAAAATGTATACCCAGTCCTGCAGTACATACGAGGTGCTACCCAAAATTTCCCGAGATTTGAAAATAGGGCACAAACAGCTTGTCAAACGGTGTGTGGATGCCAGGTGGCAGTGCAGGCACCCTTTGTTTGTTGAGAGTCAAGTGGTGTTGTGCAGGATGGATACGTTCGTTGCATGTGTCTTTTATCGTTGTGTTTGGGTTAGCTTGCAAATTTTGTGATTTAAAAATGAAGAATGTGGAAGAGCAACATGTGTGCATCAAGTTTTGTGTGAAACTCGGGAAGAACTCGGCAGAAACTCATAAAATGTTAAAGTATGCATTTGGTGACAATGCTTTGGGGGTTACACACACCTACAACTGGTTTAGGCATTTTAAAAACGGACGAACGTCAACAGATGACGAAGTACGTTCTGGTTACCCTTCCACCAGTTCAGCTCTTGAAAATGTGGCCAAAGTTCGTGCAACCATCCTCAAAGATAGCTGGACGACTATCCACGATGTTGGTGACATTGTTAGTTTATCGTACGGAAGTTGCCAAATGCATTTTGTTTAGCAACATTGACATGAGACGAATCGTCGCCAAGATTGTCCCCAGGATCATCATCCCTTGTTTGCTGAAGTAAAAGGTAAGACGGATGCCGTGGAAGCTAATGGAAAGATGAAGGGCAGAGACATCAATGAGTGCGTGGACTGGGTTAGATGTTCAGCGACGAAATCACTGATGAGTAAAAGGAAGAGGATTGGTGATAGGACTGAGCCCTGAGGATCACCACTATTGGTAGGTCTAGAAGAACGGTGGTTGTCTACAACAACAACTACTGAATGACCTAAAGGGAAGCTGGAGATGAATGCACAGACAGAAGGATAGAATCTGTTATGAGGGCAGTTGGGAAATTAAAGGTTTATGCCAGACTCGATCGAAAACTTTTGAGATGTCAAGTGCAGTGGCAAAGCTTTTGCCAAAGTCTTCAAAGCAGGATGACCATGAGTCTGAAAGGAATGTGAGAAGATTGCAAGTGGAGCATCACTGGCGGAACCAATGCTGATGATCAGAAACAAGGTTTTGATAGAAAAGATTCTTTAAATTTGTTTTTCATTAAGAGTAGACTCGGAAACTTTTGAAACACAGGATGTTTAAGCAACTGGCCGATAGTTAGAGGGATGGGAATGGTCACCTTTCTTTAGGAAAGGATGAATTAGAGCAAATTTCCATCAAGAAGAAAAGGTATAAGTTGACAAAGGCAAAACAGTTTACCTAGGTAGGGTGTAAGCACAGAAACACTGATCTTGAGGACAACAGGAGGCACCCCATCAGGCCCATATGCCTTGTTAGTATTGAGGCCAGTGATGGCATAAAGTATATCAACTGAAGAAATTTTAATGTCAGCCATGAGGAATCAGAGGAGGGAAATGATGGAGGAACAGCACTGGAATTGTCTAAGGTAGAATTGGAGGAGAAAGTCTAAGCGAAGACGTCATCTTTATCAGTAGAAGAAATAATTACAGAGACATCAGAGTCAAAAAGAGTCGGGAAGGATGATGAGGTAAAGTTCTTAGAAAAGTTTTCGGCAAGGTAACAGAAGGATTGGAAAGAATTTGAGTTGGAGAGTTCAGAGCACTTAGTATGAATGAAATTATTTTTAGCAGAGCGAAGAACAGACGTAGCACTATTCTGGGTAGAAACATAACAGAGATGAGATTCAGGGGTGGGTTGGCTGCAGTACCTATTGCAGGCCTTCTCCTTGTTATGGACAGCATCAGGAAAAGCATGAACCAAGGTTTGTTTCGCATTAGTCACATACAAGAGATTGGATTGTATGCTTTCTTGCCTGACAGAAGAACCTCCATAATTCGCAAGGCACACTCAGATGGCTTTCGCCCAGGGAAGCAACAGTCATTCCAAGAAAGTCATAAAAGTACTGCCTGAGGGCCTCCCAATCAACAGCACCAAAGTATCACAGCTCCTGCTTCTTTGGAGGGTCCACATGTCTTACTGGAGAAATATGACAGATTAAGGCAGTAAGGCTGTGACTGGAGGAGCCTAACGGAGAGAGAAGTTTAACAGCATAAGTAGAAGGATTAGCTGTAAGGAAGAGGTCAAGTATGATGCAACCATCTCCAAGCCTGTCAGGGGTATGGGTAAGGTGCTGTACAAGCTGCTCTAGGTCACTAAGGATGAAAAGATGTAGGCTTGTTCACCAGGTGGATCAGTGAAAGGAGAGGATAGCCAAAGGTGATGGTGAATATTGAAATCTCCTAAAATGGAGATTTCAGAGAAAGGAGAAATTGATACAATGTTAGATGTTAGATGGAAGACAGACAAAGAATACTTCATAGTCAGTAGAATTAAGGGATAAGTAAACAGCACAGATATATTTAGTCATAGATTGACAGGAAAACCGAAGCCAGAGAGTAGAGAATTCAGAAGATTCAGTTTCAGGAACACGAGAGCAAGATATATAGTTGCATACACATATACAACAGCCACCTTTGCCTTTGAAATGTGTATAGAGAACGTGGGAGGATACAGAGAAGGGTTTGCTATCAGCTACCTCAGACAGTTGAGTTTCAGCAAGGAAGAGAAAGTGAGGTTTTGAGGAGGAGAGGTTGTGTTCAACAGAGAGAAATTTAGAGGAAAGGCTGCGAATGTTGGAGAAATGAAGTCAGAGAGTGGTTCCAGGCATCTCTCTTAGTGGTCACCGGGAGAAGGGGTCCTTTATAAGTGTGATGAAAAATTATTATGTAGTGGTGGACATTATTAAGTAACCACCCGAACTGATGTAAGCAGGTTCGTTGAACTCCATCTGCTCGTTCACCAAATATCGATTTACGAATAAGAGTTAATTGTGCAGCATGTTCTACGATATCAAAGTGATTCTGCACTCCTTTCAGCATTTCTGAAATTTTTTATTTGATTAGCAGGGCTGACCCATAAAAGGTAAGGTTGGAAAAATGTATGCAGTGGATGACCCGACGAACTCACATGAGAATTTTCATTTAGATACATCACATAGCCCAAGAGGAGTTAAAGCTTACACACACACACACACACACACACACACACACACACACACACAC